>NEWO01000676.1:253005-307464 GCA_003013225.1 Phalaenopsis aphrodite | reverse complement strand
TAGTAAATTAATATATTATTATTATTATTAATTTATTAATAGAATTTCCATGATGTGAATATTACCACATATCATAGTATTCACATCTAGCATGCCATTTTGTGCTCATTATGATTGCTCAAACTTAGCTTTACTAGTCATAACATGAGAAATCACTAAGCATATCACCTATGATTCCTCACATTTCACTTGAGCATTCATTTTATGTTAAATCAACTTGTATTATTGCCTCATTCTAGCATAGTTCACTTTTGATGCAAGTCATCTTCAGTTAGATGTGTGACCCGATGATGGTCGTAATTCCTTATTTAGGATTGTTCACGAGTATATCTCAATAAACGATGTGAATTATCACATTATAATTACACATGTATGATTATGCTTAGGTTCCAAGAAACATGACTTGTATAACTTAGGACTTATTTTCTTAAAATGAAAAAGTATTACTATTTTTCGTTTATTACTGATCATCAAGTTTTCAAAATATATTTTAAAGTTAAAGCATCCATAATTTTGACCATAAATAAGAACAAGCATTAAAATATATTTTACTTAAAATTATCATCTTTTAAGAAACATGTGCTATATTCTTGGATCTTAAGGATGGGGTCGAGGACCCGCATCAAAATCATGCACTACCTTTAGCCACACCTTTTTGCACATACAAAGATGTATGTGATTAGGTCACCTTGTTTCAGAGCTTATTTAGAATAGGGAAAGGTGTAGTTAAGATTTTCATATGTATGGTTTTTGTTCATTGGTTTGTGCCTAGATAAACATTTTATATGTTGCCTTTGGCGCATTTACTAAGTTTGAGACATGCATACTAGTGTATTAGGGACAATCTTCTGGTAAGGATCCATGTACAAAAAGAGGCACATTGTAATTTAAACTAATGCCTTTTCAACATGCGCTGCTCGACTTTATTCCCACCAGACATGGTTCATTATATTATTGCATGAAATAACACATACTAACTTTTTGATGCTCATCAAGCATTTTTTGGATTTTCATATGTATTTTGCTTTAATTCCCTAGATTGGAGACTATATATCAGAAGTAAGGTATGAGCATAGGTTCCAAGGTGCTTAATTTGAGGAAACATGTGGTAAGGACCATGAGTAATATGCCTATGAATCATCAATTAGTTTTGAAGTCGGAGTGTTGTATAGACAATAGGATCAAACATGTATATGTAGAGCCTAACCATCATTTTTGTCTTTCTAGGATATATTAGCAGTGCCCGACCTGTTTATTCATTCTTGTATTCATGCTGATTTGTTTACTCTCTGCTAAGTACCAAATTTACTCTTTATTTTGATTATCGTTTTCCTAGAATATTTGTAAGCACTTAGGCTCATTAAGATAAAGCATTTTATATAAAATATTGGGTTTAATCAAAAACTAAGATTATAATTGTTTTATTTTTAAATAAACAATTTATGTTGTCTTACATTTCTTGCATAGCCTTAAGGCCGAATTTAAAATGACTCCAAATGCATGCACATTTTCCAAGTCATACTAATTGGGCCTAATAAAAAAATATTCAAAATAACAACATCATATTTACATGTCCCGAGGAAGAGCACCCTTACTTCGCTAACCTGACTGGTTGAGCATAAATTTCTATGCTTAAGTGGTTGTCTAGAACGTCTAAGATATTATAGGATCCTCCGACCCTGAGGGGGTGTAAGTCCTTTTGTGGGATAGTTCGGCTTTGTATCAAAATCTTTATTTTCCTTTCATTCTAAGGGTTTCTTTTCCATTTTCTTGATAGGTATAAGTTCTGTTTCTACCAATTGCATCAAAACATGGACATCGCAAATTAGTTGTTTTTTTTTCTCTAAACTTTAGTGCTACCAAGGTTTCTTAGATGGCGCAACACATGAGTTACTAATAAGAGATCTCTGATCGAAGTAGCATAACTACCTCCACTCCTAGGTAAAATTAGAGTCTTAATAGCTTGAGCTGACAAATCAATGGAATTCTAACTCTGCTATCTCTACCAGTTTAGGATTTCCTAACATCTTTTATTGATATCCTATTTTAATTCCACTCTAATTCTTTGACACATTGTTGATGTCATTTTATAGGTCTCAATTGTTGATAGGCCACAGCCCGTATTGGATACAGTGATTCACCATCAACCCTATGGCTCGATATAACTTTAAAAGAATTGGGATAATCTTATATGAGATGACAAAATCATTGGTAAATTTAAACAATGCTCCTTTATTTAAGAGTATTCTTTGGTATACCCAAAGATGTAATTAACCAAAGAGACACGTTTCTTTTAGAGTTGCTCATGATCCCAGAAAAAAATATATAATTTTGGCTCTCTAAGTATACAGTTTTCACTTATAGGATTCTCTTCGTGGATATGTTTTTAAGGGGCTTTGCCTCGATTTCATTTTGGGCATGCACTCTTGATTTATCAAATGAAAACTACCTTATAAAGGTTCTCTATATTCCTTTATTTTTTTTTTTTGTCTAGATTCATCCTATTTTCTCTATTTCCAAGTTTTCGTCTTTCTACGAATCACTTTGCTGGCCCAAGAAAGAAGGTTATTTGAAAAAGAGAATTATAGGATGACAATAAGATACAGTGGCAACTCCGAGTTTAGAAAGAACCAAAACACCAAGCTGGGGGTCAATTGAGGTATTGGACCTGATTCATTTGTTGGTGTCACATGGAGGGGTTTGCACCTAGTATCGTGTTCCTTTCCGTCGACCCTCATTAAGTTTATGCCAATAGATCTTTGTACCGAGGCATATGCCTGGTTCGATGCCAATCAACCAGTGTTAGCCGATTGGTCAATTTTTTCTTAGGGTATTTTCCCGACTGTGAGGAGCTAGTTGTACATTTATATGTAGTTCTCGGCTTTGAGCCAAAGCCTCTCTGAGAATGACGAAAACATATATATATATATATATATATATATATATATATATATATATATATATATATATATATATATATCTTTGCTCTAGACTTGCTGCTTAAACTCATTGACATACTCTATGCTGGGAGTGTCTTTGTGGCAGGTTTTTTCTGCTTGATGTTGCTTTTCTTTTTGTTAGTGGCATACTCTATACTTACAACACCTTTCAGAATGTTGAATATGAATTTGTCCAGGAGGCACACCGAAGGGATTCAAGTGTTTGAACCAAGAGAAATTGAGAGAAAGGAGAGAGATAGAGAGAGAGAGAAAGAGAGAGAGAGAGAGAGAGAGAGGAGAGAAGAGGTGTGTATAGCGACTTGACCCTTTGAGGCAAAATGGGGATTTCCTAGCCTCTTGTAACCCTTTTTATATAATCAAATTTTTTTGATACATAGAGGGCGAATAGCCTAAAGTTTCTCCCTATAAGTAGATACATGAGAGAAAGGGGAGAGGCAAAAATGTCTCATTACATGATACCCCCTATTTGTTGAAGAAGATGAGCAATGAAAGAAAATCACATTTATAACTATACTTCACGAAGGGTTGTACAAGTTATTTTAGTAAATAAACTCTTGACGGCTTGTTCGATTAGGTCGAAGAGGTGAGTCGATCAAAGCTGTTGGCCAGCTTTCTGGACGGGACCGTCGGTCTATCGACCTTTCAGGTATCAGCGATCGGGAGGATTCTCGAAGATTGTTAGGGAGATGGGTCCGTCCGGTTGAAGTTGGCTAGCTAGATGAGTTGAGTCGATCGTCAGTCCTCGATTCCAACTGGGAGAATTTTTGTTGGGTGAGAAGACATGTACCCTCATGTAGAAAAGATTTTCTAGGCATGTCTCTGGTTGGTTTAGATGAATACTAGCTAGAGCGAGCCAATTGGCTTTTTATGATCCTCTAGTCATTTTTTGATGGGTTCAACTTTATCATATCATTCTTTTCTTGAATTGTCGGATTGCGTGAATTGATTCATGACAATTTCTCAAATATATGTGTGTAAACTTTCAACTTTCTTGCTTGGCACCGGATGACGGCCATGGCGTCTCTTACATTGGTTAGCTCACCGGCGGGAGGAATATTTCACCCTTCTATTCGTCAAACCTCCAAAATACACCACTTTCCTTACTTTCGTGGCCTGCAACATCGGAAGTATGTCCGGTTATGGGTCTCGTCTCGAAGCGATTCTATCAATGCCTGCTCCACTTCACCGCCAGCGCCATCGTCCCCTTCTCCAGGGATTTATTCGGCAGATATCTATGAGTTAACTATGAATAACGTGGACTTGGTTTTGGAGAAAGTTCGTCCATACCTCATAACTGATGGGGGAAACGTCGACGTGGTCTCTGTAGAAGACGGAGTTATCTCCCTCAAACTCCAAGGTATTCTCCATCTTCGATCCACATACATTAGCTTTTGTATATCTTTTCAAAATTGAAGAGAATTTATTGGAGGAGTTTGATTGAGACCTAGTTTTTCAAAGCATTCTTTCATAAAATTTGCCTGGTTGTCGAGAAAGATACCTGCCAAGGTGATTGTGGAACAGCCCGACTAATTGATGGAAAATAAAAAGTAGCAAAGCGCCTAAGGGCTGGTTGACAAAAGCAAGTTTTGTGCTAGGGGAATTCATCCTGGTATAGTAAACATCAATCAAATAGTTTTAGCAGCGTTTTAGCTATTCCAGTAGAGGATTCCTGCACCCTTCCCAACGTTAGGATAATTGGCTGAATAAAACTCCAAGGAATAGATCAAGTTTCTGAGCGGAGATTTCTGCTAGCCCTCTATTGCTCCCTTTATGAAAGTCAAGTTCTATCTCTCGAATTGATTTGAGTTGGGAGTCATATTTATTGAGTTGAATATGGTGGGTTTTAGAATTTTCGTATAATTGATTGATGCATGTTTAGAACATCCAAAGGTGATATTCCCAGCCTAACTATCATAATTTGTGCAAAATTTGATCAGATGGCCAAACCATTAGGCCAACCGACCTTGATAAGGGCCTGGCCAAGGTGATCGTAGATTTGTATTGTGCCGCTACCTTCAATCAATTTAGGAAAATATGTTCATGTTCATTGTTATGCAATGATCTCAATTCCAGTGCAGGAGTGGTGTTTAACGCAACAAATTGATGAAAGAATACTTAATATTCACTATGAAGGTTGGAAAATTTTTCTTCATTTTGAATTGAATGTTTTGAGACAAATATCTCATCATAGCATGGAACATAGCGACCACTATAAACTCAAGGACATTTTGTTTTCCAGGATCTAATAATACTAAATGAGGGCATGTTGACAATGCTAAAACTAGCCAAATTACTCTTTGTCAGTGACTGGTGTTGGCTTTTCAGTTTATCCAGCAAGGAAGATGATAGTTTAAGTAGTTATTCTAATCAATTCAATAGGGACAGTTTTCTGTCATTTTCGGCCATTTGGGAACTTTGAAGTACCATTTTGATTGCTTCAAGCATGTATAAAATTTGCTTGCCCCTTAAAATTTTTCTAGAGATGAATATAGTTAAATTTGTCTCATGTAGGCTCTAATTCAATCTATTTGAGTTGAATTGAACCTCAATTTAGTTTTTTCTTGTGTTACACATTAAAAATCATGCTTATTTAAGTAAGAATTTTTATAAACCGACAATTTCCACCTTAATTTTGATGTTCTTGACAAAATTTCCAAAATTTTGATGCAGAACAGGAGTTCATTTTAATGCAAAATAATGAAAAGTTATGTTGAACTTTTAGGATTGTATAACAAATCTATTGTTGAATGGATGCCCTTCTCCACACAATAACATCATCCAAGCATGATTCGATTGGGTAGATGAAAGTTGTGCTATCTGAAGTCATTTTTTATCATTATAATAATTGCTACAAGGTTTTAATTTCTAAAACTAGTTATAAGTTTGTTATTGGTTTTTAGTTGTAAGGAAATCTAAAGTAAGGTTAGATGATTATCACCATCAAATTCTTGTGTTTGACCTTCTTAAACAAATTATGCGGTGTCATGCACTCCACGTCCAAGGGTGGTTTCCAAATCTAAAGGTAGTTTGCACATCTAAAGGTGGTTTCCACATCTAAAGGTGGTTTCCATGCCCAAGATTAAGTGGCCAACCCTCCTTTTTTCCAAATGGAAATTGAAATGAAGAGGCACCTCAATGCAATCACCCTTTCACATGTACTCATCAACCTCCTTCTTTCTATTGTAATTTGGATTTGTAATGTAATTACATGATATGTTGTAATTCATATTGAATTAATGAATGATAAGTTGATGTTTTACTGGTGCACTTTTTGGGTTTGAAGCTTGGTGGCCGAATCCTTTCAACTCTCATTCGGTGTATAAGTTATTATTTTTGTGTTTTCTTCTCTTTTTTACTTTTGAATTGTGATTTTTCTTATCATTTACCTTCTTCCTAACCTTAGAACACTCTCCCATTCCCATATCTTCTCTTTTTTTAATTAATAAAACATAATATTCTGTCTTGATAATAATAGCAATACTCATAAGGCAATCAAAAGGAATTGCTAGATCAAAATGTAAAGGAAAAAAAAATACAATTTAAGATAAAATGATGATAAAAGATGAAACTATCCATCTACTAGGTTAAGTTATCCTTGAAGAGTTCTCATGTATGGCTCTAGCTTGGAACCCTATGGATACTGGTGAATGATGATAATTATTTTTCTTCTTTCTCCCTTTCCTGAAGAATGGGATATGAAATCTTTTATCCATTTGGGCATTAATATTTGATAAATTATCATCGGAATCAGAAAGTTTCTTAAAGTTTATTGCTTTGACACCATTAATAATAGTAAGAGAATGGGGAGATAACTCATTTTAAGGACCTGTGCCCATGTTCTTGGATGCTGATGAGATCACGATCTCCTTTTCAGTGCTTTGTTCGATAAGGGGAGGTTTTGAAGGCTTGATTGCACATGTCCATCTAGAGTTTATTCCAAATTTTGTGTGCATTCTTGAATTGATAATGGTGGAAATGCATTATGCATGAATGAATATAGCTTAGATCATTTGTATGTTCCCCTTGCTCATATTTGCTAGGATCAATAACAATTGATTTTCTCAATTTTGGATGAGATTTGAAGAAAATATAGTATTTTTGCCTAGATAATTACAAGAGGTGCAATATAAAGGCATGTTTTAATTACAACATTTTGCTAATAAACACAAGAAAAAGAGCCAACCCAAACCTCTATTTTTTATAGGCACTATAATGTCAACGACAAGAAGTATTATGGAGGGCAACAAAATGCATGAGGCACATGATCGCAATAAGCACAATCACTAGTGTCAAGGACTAAGATGACCTCAATGTGATGTGGTAGTTTAAAAAGTGACGCACAACTAAGGTATAGATTAACCCAACATGTTACTGAGCACAACAAAAGACATTTTGGATGCACGAAGAGAGCATGTAGGTGCAATGGGTGCTTGATATTGTGACTATGCATTCCAAGGATGAGAGTGGCCATTGAACGCTACTAGGGTGAGATAAGCTATCCATAACATGCATCATAACCTAAATTTGAGTGTACTTAGATTCTCATTCTTTTTCATGCAAACAAAATATGATTGAATTAAGGCTTTTCATTTGACCATTCTAGAAATCATAATTTCCATCCATTTTTCTTAAGCAACCGCCACTCCATCCCATTTCCGAACATCAAATCATCATCCTATCTCTTAGCCACACCCATGGCCATCCAAATTTGTGCCCTCTAAGCCCAAGCGCCACAAATAATTTATTTTCGTAAGCTAGCACATCTTTTCTTAAACCTTAAATTTTCTTATGGTTTTTGCTAGAGAATAAAGCTTTGGTAGCTAGTTCTAAAAGAAAACGGGACTAGCTGTGTGTGTATTTATGAATTTTTTCAAAAGATAACTCAAATGCTTAAGAGATTATTTATATTAGGTGACAAATGTTTCAAAATATTATTTAAAAATAATTAATTAAGCCCTCAGCACGATTGTCACTATTAAACACTAGAAATTTTTATTAAATTTTTTAGATTTTTGGCTTTTTGGAGGGTTGTAAATTCTTGTGGAGACCCACCATAATTTTTTTATTAGTCTGCTTGCAATGATTTTAAGAAGACCTTAAACTTTGCAGAGCTTCGTTTTGCCAATTGGATTTTTTTTATTTTCTTGCATGAGATTAAAATCATTTTTACAAAAATTCCTATTTAACCAAATCTTCGGAGTATACTCCCAAATTATTACAAGAGTTTCATGGTAGTGCGATTGAGTGACATTCAGGGGTGCACTAATACGTGGAGGACATGGTGGCAAAATGTGATATGTGCCACCAACAAAAGTATTTGACCACGACACCAAGGGGATTACTACAACCACTAGCATTATCGAAGAAGGTTTGGGAGGAAGTAATGATGGATTTTATTGAGGGGTTGCTACGGTCAGAATGATTCAAGGTGATTATGGTGGTCGTGGATCGCTTAAGTAACGTTTCATTCGCTCACATCCCTACACTGTGGTCTCAGTCGCGCCAGTGTTTTTCCGGGAAGTGGTCCATGTGCACGGGGTGCCGAAATTAATTGTTTTGGATGAGGACAAAGTGTTTCTTAGCCACTTCTGGAAAGATTTATTCAGGTTGCAAGGGACAGTCCTCAAGAGGAGCACTGCATATCATTCCAAAACTGATGGACTGACGGAGTTAGGCAACACGAGTGTGGAGACATACTTACGTTGTTTTATATCTGATACGTCGAAGCAATAGGTCAAGTGAATTGTGTGGGCTGACTATTGGTATAACACGTACCACACCACATCATAGACCACCCCTTTCAAGTTATTGTATGGGTGGGATCCACCTTACTTGGTACATTATGAGCATGGCGCCACACCAATATCTAGCGCCGATCAATATTTGGAGAGGGACAAAATATTAGCAGAGCTCAGGGCGCATTTACTAAGAGCTCAAAAAATAATGAAGAGAAAAACGGATGAACACATGAGGGAGGTGCAGTTTGAACCAGGGGACATAGTCTATTTGAAGCTTAGGCCCAATCGACAGAAGACGTTGGCCAGAAGGAAAAGCGGGAAACTGTCACCAAAATATTATGGACTATATGAGGTGATGACATGCATCAGGGAAGTGGCTTATCGTTATCACCATTATCTGTACTACACCCGGTCCTCCATGCGTCACAGTTGAGATGTGCTATTGGAGATCATACACCCTCATCTACACTACCACCGATGCTGACAGAAGACTTGGATGTGATTTTGGAGCCATTAGAGATCGAAGGAGTGCGCTGAGGAGTAGTGGGGAAAATTAAGCATTGGTCGAATGAAAGTGGCTACTAGACTATGAAGCAATATGGGAGCCTTATGAGGTGATTCCAAGTGGTTTCCATCATTCGACCTTGAGGACGCAGTGCCTTTTTGGGAGGCGAGTAATGTTACACCTATATGTGAGCCGGTCCTCCATGGATCGGCTGAAAATAAGGGAACCGACCCACAGACAGGCCGGCCTTGGTGACAGAATGGAGAAGGGCTAACAGGAGGAGACACAGAAGGTGTCACGCCTATATGCGAGCCAGTCCTCTTTGGACAGGCTGAAACAGCGGAACCGGCCCACAAGTGGGCCGGTCTTGGCGACAAGAAGGAGCGAGGCGCAGAAGAAGGAAAGGGAAGGGTGGGATCCACTAAGGGCCATAATCACCTATGCAAGGAGGAGAAATTAAGGGAGTTTGGAGGAAAAGTTAGGAAGGAAAGTTTTTGAAATGCTGGGAGGGGATTCTATTAAGGGAAGAACCTAGAGTTTGCTTTCTTTTATGCATATTTTTGTGTGGCTGTTTTTTTCATTTCTTCTTGTGGTGTTCCTAGTGGCATATAGGGTGTGGGAGAGTCGATCTACCTCTCAAAACTAGATCATCCTTGTATCATGCTTGTTTTTCTTTGATTTTTGTAAGAACATCTCTTGTTTGTGTTTTTTTCACTTTTCTATTGCCATTTTGTCGTGATTTGTTCGCTGATTTTGGTGTCGATGCATATCAGTTTCCCAAGAATATACATGGAGTGGAATGAGAAGCGAGTTTGTGAGGTGTTTGTGATTTTTGCCATGGATAGCAGCGGCATCCAAAGACCCTTAGATGTGCATAGGTGGGTTGGTGATGACGTAAGAGTTCATATTGGAGAGATTTGTTGTATATTCTCGAACGACATGCAATTAATATGATATGTTGTTGTGATGAGTGTATCCACGCAAAATGTATAAGGTAGAGAGTCATCATAGAGGAGTGTGCGATCAGTTTCTATCAAATCACTATGTTTCCGTTCCGAAACTCCATTTTTTTTCTGGAGTATATGGGCTTGAGATGAAGAATGCCATTTTCCTAAAAGAAGAATTGATGAAGAATGCTATTTTTCTAAAAGAAGTTTGTGAGAGTTGTGTTGTTAAATTCGCCACCTCCATCGGAGCGCAAGATTCCCATAGTAGTATGAAATTATGTCATAAGCATTTTGATGAATGCTAAACATCTGTTTGCAGTTTCGGATTTTGTAAACATAATAAATACCCAACAAAATTTTGAATAGTTACAAATGAACACAATATAATATTGATATCATTGATGAGATAAAATGGGGGACAGGCCTAATAAATCCATATGTACAAGTTGGAAGGGAGAGTTCATACGTGAGTGACGGGAGAAAGGTTGTTTGTGACTCTTGCTAGTATTGCAACAATTAAATTGTTGAGGTTAGGATGATATGCTTATAGAAGGGTATGTCTTGATCAACATACCGAAGACTTCTTGGCTTGGATATCCAAGACTTCTGTGCCAAATTGTTGGGAGCTTTATGGAAGTGATAAGTGCTGAGGAAGGAGCAGCTGATTGCAGATCCTAATTAAGTTGCAGTAATTTGATAAAGGCTTTCAGAGTTGTGGCCTCGAAGTAGAGGTTTGCTAGTATGTGAGTCAAGGACAGTAAAACCAATAGAATTAAATAGGATAGCAACTTTGTTTTCTTGGGTTAGCTTATGTAATGAAAAGAGGTTATGGGATAGTGACGGAATATGCCATACTTGAGGTAGGAGATGCTTATGTGTTGTCATAGTTAGTATGCCCTCTCTGATGTGTTGTACTAGGACTAATTGTCCATTTACAACAAGGACTTGTTCGGACCCATTTTTAGGTGTAGTAATTTGGAGGTGGTTTAGATTGTGGATGTGAGGTGGGCTGTTGCATCTGAATCCAAAACCCAATTGGAAGCCATAGCATTTTTGCTTCTGATTAGGTGCAAGAGTGTTCTCAAGATCGGCCCGGTGCCACCAGGTGACAATTGAATGACCAAATTTATCACAAATTTGTCAAATTACCGCCAATCTGAAGGAGTTACGACCACCTTTACCACAGGATGTTGACGTGGACTGACTACAGCCTTTAATCCGAGTGGGATTGTTATATATTCTTCTCTTGGTTTGGAGAACTAGTTGAAGATTAGGAGTTTCCGACTTGAGGTGGTCACTGACAATGTTGATTTATTCACTACATAAAAGAGAGTAGAGGTCACCTAGGTTCATTTGTTGGAGTTGCATTCAGATTGCAGTTTGAGTGCTAGGTATACTAGTGGTAGTCCATTTAATGTATAGAGGATAATATCCTTCTGATCAAACTGTCCACCCGCTGCGAAAATGTTACCAACAAGAGCTTTAATAATGGTTAAGTATGGGTCATAATTTGGGATTTCATGGACAGTTTTTGTAATTTATTCTTGAGTTGTATGAGGCATGACCTTTTGGTGGGCTGTAGACTTTTTGAGAGGGTCATCCAAATATCCAATGTGGTAGAGAGGTTAATGACTTAGGGTAAGATCGCTGGGGAGATAGTGGAATATAATGCAATGGCTAGATTTTGGTCGATGAGGAGCCATGTGGCATGTTCTGTGTTGAGAATTGGAGAAGCCACTGTATCGATGATGAATTTAGGGGGACATGTGTTGCTGCCATCTAGAGATCATCGGGAACCATTTTCTGTAATATTTTTTCAGAATTTGGCCTTTTCAGCGAGGATAATTATCAGTTGATAGCTGATTTTGAGAGAGATTTTTGATATTACTCATGAGGAACTTAAGTGATGGTGGAATGATAGTAATCTAGGAGGTTTCAAGGGATTTTGATCATCATTGTGTTTCAGATGTTTGGAAGTTCCTCATGAGAAATCAGGGTTAATTAGAAGAACTCTTTGAATATATTTGTGCGTCGGCTCTGATACCATAAAGGCATATCCCTATCACATTCAATTCACTATTAATCATGAAGTATATTGCAGATAGTATATGTAAAAATGGAAGAAGGTTGTAGCAACAAATATAACCAACTCAATGGTTTGAGCATGGAGGTTATCACTGGATGGTTGGAGTGTATGGGTTTGTTATATTACTTTACTGCTGGCATGATAGTGGTATTAGTAAGGTGGCTGATGCAGTGTGTTGCTTTCTATGAGAGCAAGAACACGGAAGAGCATGCTGACTAATGACATTAAATTGTGTTGATCGATTTTATTGGTTGAGAAATTAAACTCTTCGAGTCAAAGCTAGGGCAATGTGTTGAGTAGAGTTGTCAAATGGTCGTACAAGATGAAGTAGGAGCAAAAGCCCTATGAGAAGGAAATTTAGGGCAATTGAAGATTTCAAATGTTGCATCTGCATGCGGTCATGGGAGAAGAAGATTTGAAGTCAAGCTGGGTGGATTATTTGCAAGCACAACAAAAACTGTGTAGGGGCAGACACAATTAAGGTTATATATATATATATATATATATATATATATATATATATATATATATATATATATGTACGTACATATATATATGTACATACATACGCATATATCTGTGTGTGTGTATTCAATTGGATATAATTTATTTGGATGTTATCTTATCCAAATATGCATAAATTATTTTTTATAGATTTTGTGTATTAAATATAAATAATTATAGATAAATATTTAATTGAATGAGATTAAATGGAATTAATAAGGAGAACAAGAAGTATCATACTATTATAAATAAAATAGTTAAAAGTAAATTGTTTATATTTTCAAATAAGACTAAATCTATATAAAATCATATATCATAGAAGCTACGTAAAATGAAAATTTAAACTAAGGAATTAAAATAAAATTTGAGTGAGATTATTATTTGATTATGATGATCTGTTTAGTCAACCTTAATCATAAAATATGAACCTAGATTAGGCAAAAGAAAATTTAAATGTTTAATTTATATATTTGAATGAAATAAAAATTGTTGTTAAATAATAAGGTTAGCTAAGATAAACTAACATTAATTTTATTAGGAAAAAATGTTATGAGATAATTAATATTAAAAGAATGATATTTTTTTTAGTTTAAACTATGATAAATTATTAACTAAAGTGAATGAGAAAATTTTAGAATTAACTTTAATTTAAATTTGTATGTCTTTTTGTTAATTCTAAAAATATTAATTTTGTAGTGTAAATTGGAATATATAATAAGTTAATACAAATATAATTGTTACAATTCAGATATTTGTAATAATATTATGAAAATCATTAAATTAGAGATTTAAAGATTAATGATAATACAAAAATAAAATGATTAATTACGTATAGAGTTAATTTTATGAATGTTTTATATAGGTTTCAAATTAAAGAAGATGAAGTTTGAGTAAAATGATCATAAATCAACTTATTTGAAATTCAGATGAGTGCTCGTGCATCTAAATTATAGTAATACATTTGATTCCTCTAAATTAATTGCATTATATAGATATTTGTTTAAATAAGTTGAAACTGCAAGCTTAATCATGATTATTCTGTTTTATTAGATGAATTAATCATATTGAAATAAATGTCATTCTTTTAGCATGTTTAATATTGTTATATTATGCATTGTTTTATTACAGAAACATGTTTAATGACTTGAAATTATAAATGAAATGAACTATTTAGTATATTGCATATGCATATTTGCTGATGGAGTTTATCCTATTTAGTACTAACTAGGGAAATTAGATATTCTTGCATGTAAACTGGAAAAAAAATTAATATTAAAATATTTTAAATGATACAATTTAGAAGGTGCTTTTGTAATGAATGCATATATATAAGATAATGATATTGTTACTTATGTACAATAGAATGAATCAAATCTTTTCATGGTCATAATTGAATAAATAAGCAATTAAATGATCTTATGTTGGTTTATTGAATTTTGATTAGTTGTATACTTTTATATTATCTTACTTTGTTATGCTGTTATAATTTTAGCAATATGATTGTTCACTAAATTGTTTGTCATTTACTATGATTTAAACTATCATCAAGTATAAGTTTGGACTATAAAATGAGTGAAAGAATAGAAAACATGTATAGAAAGTACGGCCAATTTAGAAAAAGGTAAATTCCTTTATAATTATTTTATTTTAATTCAATTTAAATTCCCTTCATTAGTGACTCTTTTGAGAGCAATTGAAAACTGAATTTTATCATCCGACCTTATTAAATTTGAAGTCTCCTGGTTGAGTTGTGATAGTTTTGTACCCAAAAAGTGTATGTAACCAGTGGCAAATTAGCTCTACATTCGAATGTTGAATGCCAACTACTAGAGGTGTTTTTCTGATAAATGACCGCAGCTATCGGCAACCACTTGGGTGTATTCTTAGAAACTAAATAATAACAATTATTTTCATATTCTCATCAGAGGCTTTGATAGCTAGCAGTTGAAGTTATAGCATGGAATTATTTGAAATTTGTCATTAAAATACTTAAAATTGATTGCCATTGCTGCTTGGGAATATTACATATGACTATTGTAGCTTTCAATGTTGTTACCTGCTTTAGTTCGTTTGCAATAACTGATTGAGTTTAGAATCTTTCCATAGTTTTTGTACCTCTTACAATCCATTTTATGAGAAATTTTCTTATAGAAGAGTATTCTATAATAAAATTCCCAAACATTAAAACTTATTTTTATCAGTTGAGTACAAAAGTAGCAATGAGCTTGTGAAACTTTGATTCATCGCCTCTAATGTGCTTGTAGCATCACAACGAATGTTGTGGTTTACTCATATTGTGAATCAAAGATTTCATCGATAGTGTTTGTTGTGGCATATTTAAAATTTAATTGAGCACACTTATTTTAAAATTTTATTTTATATTAATATTTAACATTAATATTTGTGATTTTTATCTTTATAATGTCGAATTAAGTAAATATTTTGGTTGTTTGTCATATTTATGAATTATGTCTACTTTTTAGCTTATAATTTTTCTGTTTTGAGGTTATGCCGCGATCAGTCTTGAGACTTATATTTTACCTCTCTAAGGCAACACAGCACAGTTCTTGATTTTGTTTTTTAAACTTTGCCGCCACTCTAGTGCTATACATTAAAATAAGCACATAATAATTCATCAATATTAAAATTTATGAATTCGAAAGTTTACATCACTCATCACTTGGGTTTCATCACAATTATCAGTACCACGAAGTGATTTCTTCCCTATCTCAAGTTCATTTATTTCAATAACATTCCATTCTTTCTCATCTTTAATCTCAATCACATTTCTCTTTCCTAATAAATAATAGTCAATAAGAAGAGTAATTAAAATTTTAAAAAATTATTATATTAATGGTTACAAATTCAATTCCATAAATTTTTATGGATAATTTTTTTATTTCTCATGCTAAATCTATTAATCTTGCTATTATTTCTATCGAACAAGTTAGTATTGAGATCTTGTCGCAAATTGAAAGGTATATCTTCATTATAATCATTCATAAATTATTCATTTGTCGGCATGTCATTAAAAATTGAAGGATCTTCTCCATCTCCTAAAGCCTTTTCTTACATCTGTATTTTTGGATTGTTTGTTGAACATGATGTAAATTATGAAGTTCATCATAAAGGCGATTTTTTTTTTCTTTTGATATGAATTTGATTGTATGTACTTCAATTTTACTTTCAATCAGATGATATTTATGCAAGGCTCAATACCTTAATAGCAAATCATTATAGTCATGGATTCTCATCACCCAATTGAATCCACTGTTCAACTATATTAAAAAAAGGAATAAAAATTGAAAAAATATTTCTTATTTCTATTAATAAATGTTAAATATTTTTAGGAAACGTTTTGCAACTATTTTTAGCTTGGTGTACTTCAAAAAATTATTTACTATTTCTAAGTGCTACAACTTGTATATCAGCTGCAACCTATTCAGTTGACTCAGCTATAAATTTATCTATATAGTGGTTTAAATCAAATTTGATCACAGGTTTGGCCGGCTTGTGGCTTGAAGATGCTGATGTAGCTGAAGCTCATAGTTTTAATCGATTATTTTCTAAATTTTATTATAGTTTGACTCCTATACTCTTATAATATGTGCTATTAACTCTTCAACCTCATTCATTGCATTGCAAATGAAGCTCATAGCTAGCTATTTTTGTGCGTCAACCATCTCTAAAATTCGAATCAATAGCTTTGATGTTGTATAACACTTAAGCAAAGTCTTTTATTCAAAACAAAATCCCAGCTTCTTTCCATTCATCTCTATTTGACCTAGCTCGTTTAAGCCATTGTGTGGAGCTTGACATGGCCTCCAAATATTGCCTTATTTTCAGGAAAAATTATTCCATACGGACACCGCATGCAGAGATGCATGCGGTGTCCGATCTCCACCGTCAATTACCGCAAAGATGTATTTCAACGGGCCCCATTTTAAATTTTTAAAAAAAAAAAATTAATTGATCGATGTTGGAGATCGGATGCGGTGTCCATATGGAATAATTTCTCTATTTTCAGTATGTTTCTTAGAGTCAAGTTGGCTGCAACAAATTCAGTCTTAATAGGCCATCAAAGTTCTTTAAAAACTTTCTGATGAAGTCAAAACTCATCAATGATTGTAGATCAACTTGCTGAACTTCTTTGTTTTACATATGACGTTCTTATGTTGAGGTAATTCTCTAAGCTATTCAAGAATTAAATCTATGTAGTGTCTCGTACATTGTGCTAATTCATATAACTTTTCTCTATAAACTTAATTTTTGGCACATTATAAGCACTGGCATTGTTTGTCACAACTTAATCCAGTAGATGCTAATCAATCTTTTTTTATGACTCCATAAAAAAGTGCAACAGTATACTCTAAATCCTTATCCTAATATGATATTTCAACACACTTTAGGAAAATAGTGTTATAAGGATTATTAATCAAAATAATGATCAATATCTATTTTTGGCATTAAACCACCTTTCAGACATGTTTCTTCTAATCCTTTTAATGACTTTTCCAGTGATATTTCATTCCTCCTTTAGTATTTAAGCTTTCGGCTCATATATAGATGATGAATTTAGGCTTCAACAAAAGGCATCTACAGAACAAGCCATGTTGAAATATGGGGAGATTGCCACATTAAATGGAATTATATTTTTGCAAAATAACTTTATAATATCGATACACTCACTTCTACAAGCCTCTCTTGTAAAATTCCGTCTAAAAAAAAATAGAATTGAGATGATTAATGTCGGTTCAACTGAACTATTAAGAGTTGGTTTTGTTCTTTTATTGGGCTGTAGTAGAAGAGATGCAGTGCGAGCAAGGGGGCGGATTCAAAAAGTAGGCTCTAGTGAGATGCAAGTAGAGTGAAGTTGCACGCAGGTTGTGCAGAATTTGTGTGTTGAACTGAGCGTGAGTAGCTGGATATGATAAGCGCCAAGGTTAGTTGCACAAATCATGCCATGATTGACTTCGATGCTGATTTCTTACACCAAATATTTGGGTTGTTTTTTTATTTCCCTTCAAGTTAGAAAGTAATCTTTGACTAAATTTACATGGCAATTGAAAATCCTAGATCTAGTTAAACTTTGAAAGGTTGGTTGATATTGATAGAATTTATATGAGGAAGAGAACAAGTGAAAGAGGAGAGGAATGAGATGAGAAATCAAGAGGGAGGGAGAAGGGAATGATCAACGATCACTCACATGCAAACAAAGTTTAGATGTGAGACTTAAATACTGACTTAATGAATTAGCAATTGCTTATTTCTTTTTCTTTTTTTATAAATGTGAAATGAAATAAAATGATCCTAAATTATTATTTTTAGAATACTAGATTATTTGAAAGACAAATAAAATATAAGAATTAGATAATGTGTATTTGTGTGTAATAGAAAATTATGAATTTTATTGGTGAAGGATGTTAGATATTTAAATGATGTATACAATTTATTATTTTTCTAAAAACTTGAATGTTAAATTGAGAAAATAAAATGATGTCTATAAAAGGAACTTATGAATTTCTTTAATAAAACTTGATTGTTAAAATTGTATTAAATGATTGATGTTATTCTTAGTAGAAGTTAAAATAAATTTATTAGTTGAAGTAAATGAAAAAATATTGGAATAGAGTTTAATACAAGACTTATGTCTTTATAATTTATTTTAGAAATATGAATGTTGTAGAATAAGTGGAATATAATATGTCAAAGTAAGAGAAATATGAATGTTGGGATTTGTAAATTCAAATATAATATTATGCATGGTATTAAGTTAGAGATCTAATTAATAATGATAGTATAGGAATAAAAGGAACAGCTATGTATAAAATTAATAAATATGAATGTTTTCTATGTTACTATAGGCATCAAATTGAAGAAAACAAAGTTTGTGTAAAAAAAGCTGAAATTAAATCTTTTGAAGTTAAAGTGGTTGCTCATTTTTTTTTATTTATAATGATAATATTATTTCTTCTAAACAAATTTATTAGATAATATTGATTTTTATTTTGATAGATTGATATTGCTAATTTAATTATGATTTTTCTATTGTATTGGATGTATTGGTTATACTGAAATGAATGATAGGAATTTCAAAATATTTAAATTATTTATTCTTTTCACAAGTTATTATAGAAATATGTTAAATGATATAAAAAAATGAATGAAATGAATGAAGTTTATGTACAAGGAGAATGATAGAATTTATCCATTTATGATATTAAGGACGCTAAGGAACTAACGTGCATAAAATAGAAAATGATATTGGTATTGAAGTTTTTTAAACGGTTAAGCAATGCTTTTATGATAGATGTGTCATATAAATATTAGATACATTAGATAAATATTATCTTTATGATTTAAAAGAATGTTTAAAAAAAAAATTTAAATAATCATTTTTGAATAAATGAATTGCTAATTAATCTAATATTGATTTATTAAATTAAATAGCATGCCTATTTTCTGTTTAATTGTTAATGTTATTGTAATTGAAAAGCATGACATATCTGCTAAGTCACAAATGTTGTTATTAACAATTCCTTTTAAGACCAAAAATTTAGAATAAGAGAAATGTCAAAATGGTCCATTGACTATTTGTAGGAGGTCAATTATAGTGTAGATAAACTAGTTCATAGTAAGGACTATTTTATCCTTTATTAAAAGAGTCTTGAATTTTTGTTTTTTTTTATAAATTCTGAGACAAATAATTTCATGTAAATAGTCAGAGAACTATTTTAACATTTTACTCATTTTAGAATTATGAGTGGAAGAAGAGAATCAATATATCAAAACTATGACCATACAAGAGAATAGTACTTATGTTAGAATTGTTTTTCCTTTGAATTTGTTTTAATATTATACTTTAGTGACTTTTTTGATTTAGTGGAAGTTTTTAACTTAGAAAAGAAGTTTGATGGTTGCTTTTCTTAGTATTATTTAATGTTAATAAATGCAATTTGACAATTTCATCTTACCGTTATTCTCTCACATTGGTAAGCTTATCTAAGTTAGGTTGTGATTTCTCTAGTATTTTTAAGAGAAATCTGACAAACTTCCATCACGTTATCATCTCTCTCATCCTCCATATTCTTCATGTATTAATCTATTGATCCTTTTTCACTTTTATTTGATATGTGTGGGCCAGATACCAAAAAAGATAAGAAAACTTTATGAACAGTCCCACTATCATAATATGATTCAAAATCTACTTTGTCATCAAACAGTCATCAAGTTAATACTTTGCATTGCCATTTTATTCATTTGTGTGCAGGTCTCTTCTTTCATTGGCTTGTGCATTTTGGTACACTGTGTATGCTACATGAGTTAACGCAAACCATAATGGATTATTACCCAAAAAGCAAATTGGGTTACAACCAAAGATACTCAGAACTACAAAATAACAAAGGCACGACATGACTTAACTAGGGTTGAGAGCGAAGACAAAGATGTTGCGGTTTAAGAAGAAGTAGGACTTAAAATGGGTTGGAGGCGGCTGGAATGAGTGCGGCAGCCGGTGGGAGGTGGCTGGAAAGACTTCATGTGCTAGGTGGTCGGAAAGGCAGCATCAAGTTAGGGGTGGCTGGACTGGTCAGTAGCGATCGGGAGGCGGTTTGGAAGACTGACAGTGAGGGGGAGTGGTTGGAAAAGGCATGACAACGAGCAAGGGGGTGGCTGGACTGCTTGGCAGCAAACTGGCATTGAGGTGGAGGGGTTGGGAGCAATGTCGGCAGACGAGAACTGGTTTCTAAGGGACAGCATTGACCAAGGCGACAGCAGTAGCAGAGGAGAGGTTGTAGGAAGCAGCGAGGGATCGATAAACATCACCTCAAGACGAGTTACAGCCTTCTCACATTCAGATACATCCCTAGGAGGGAAAATTAGATTTCGTCGGCTGTCTTGACAGAAATCTAAAATAAAAAACTGCCTAAAACATAATAAATAACAAATATATAGACCTAGGACAAGGAGGAGTGGGCCCCACTTCAAATAGGAGGGAAACCCATGCTTGGAAGGAGTTGTCAGTCCCTCCCTTGCCTGCATGAAGCCGGTCCTGGGTGGGTACGCGGCATTTGCCACGCGTCTGGCCCAATGATGCCCCGCGCCACTGTAGCAATCTTATTAGAGTTGGAAATGTATTTTTTATTCTATTAAAATCCCCTTTAACCATAGTATCATAGTAATTGCACTTCAGAACATGTTTCGTTGCTTTCTTTAATTTCAACTTTAACAGTATATATCCATTTGGTTTTAGGAGTTATTATCTGAAGAAGAAATGTGGAGGAAGAAAAGTTCCTTATCGAGGAATAAGCCTTGGCAAGGAGGGGCGGCAATGGCTAGGAAAAAGTAGAAAAGGGAGTGCGTGAGAATGATGAGTGCTCGGGTATGCAGTAGAGCGACAGGAATCATGCGTTGGTGTGTCGGCCGTTCTAATCTCGTGATTTGAAAAAAGTGGTGATTTTGTGATTTTGAAAATAATTTAAATATGAATATAATCTTTTTTATTTTTAAAAATAATATTTTAATTTTAAAATAGGTGAGGTGAGACCAAACGTGTCTCACATTTTAAATAGTTTAAATGATTGAATACAATACTACAAGCAATACATTTATCCCGAAGAATAAATATATCACTTGTAATAGAGGTTCAATTACCTAGACTAATAAAATTTGTGACATTCGTTTTAGTGTGCGAAATATTTTTATAAAAAGGCTAACAAGTTCCCCTATCTAACATAAAAATTAGATAGGGTTTATCTCTAGTTACTTATATTTTAAATCACTGAGGGTCACTTAAGAGAACTCTCGATTAAGATCAGATGGTTTTGCCTTCAAGATTTCAAAGTTTAGGATTCACGATTGGACATGGGAAAATCAAATAGGAATTGCTCAAAATAGGAACAATTATTTAAGTAATCCAAATGGAAGAAAAATAGAGGATATCACAGATTCAGGAGAAACCTCAGAGATGTCCCAACTATCCTAATGTTCGGCTTTATGTCTTTGAAATGATGCTCATTTGACATTTCATCCTGCAAATTATTTAAAATTTAGGACTTATGTTTGCACAATCGGACTGTGCAAATAGCCTAAAAAATAGGAGGATTTACACCGTACCGCACGGTAACCTCGGAATCCTAAAGTGTTAGGACTAATAATTGCACAACAGAGTTGTGCAAAAGCTTAAAGGGTGATCTTATGGGTTGTTATTGAAATAAGGGAAGTGATAGGTGATGTGAATATGTTTATGTGATCTGTTTTGATGTTTTGTTGATCCACCTTGAAGTTGTTCCTCATCGTGCTGCCTACGATGTTCACTGCAAGCTTCTCGTAGTAGCACCTCCTGGTTTAATTTTAGTTTTGAAAATGCACCTAACTACTAGGTTATCCTATACTAAGGCATAGCGTATCAAAGTAACTAAACATACAGTATAACAGAAAAGAGCAGTAGTGTACAGTAGAAAGAAAAGACAGTATAACACGCTAAAAAAAAATTGTATGACAGGCTAGGAGAACAATATAACATGCTGTGAGAAAAAATGTTGTAATGTAAATTAAATCTGTACACCTGGGAGGTTCATTGCTCTTTTAAGTTTAGCTATTATGGCTGTGTAAAAGGAGAAAGCACAACCTGAAAAACTTGAGAAAACAGGTAAATCGTAGGAAAAAAAGACAAACAAATAAAATAAAATATAATATCACATATAAAGGACCAAGAATAGGAGATTTATATGTGATATTGCGGATGTCCCCAATCCCCAAAAGGATTTGAGTGTAAGACACTCAAATCCCGGAGCATTGGGTTTCAGTTTTGGTCAAGTTAAGGCAAGAATTTTATTATTTGATTTAATTAAATCAGTCTTGAATCACAATCTAGTGCACCATCGTGTCTAGTGTCCTTATAAACTAGGGTCAGATGTCTGGCTTCTTAGGTTTATTTGAAAATTAGAAGGATAGACTCTCTCAGGGTGTGCTCCTAAGACCTAGAAAACCTAAATTTTAGTTTGAGTCTGAGGTGTTCTAAAGTGTCTAACTTCAATTAAGCGTCTTTCCACTAATCCTCGAACATCTTTAGATCAAGCTTAGCTCTCTATCAGACTCCTAAAACCTAAGGGTAAAACCACCTGATCATAAAAATTAGATAAGCTTTGAAATCTTGAAGGCAAAACCATCTGATCTTAATCGAGAGTTTTTTAAGTGACCCTCAGTCATTTAAGATGTAATTAACTATAGAGGCTTGCCTCTCTAGGGAACTTGAAACCCAGATAAAATAAATCTTATCTAATTTTTATGTTAGATAGGGGAACTTGTTGATCTTTTTATAAAAATATTTAGCAGACCAAAACGGATGTCACAAATTTTATTAGTCTAGGTGATTGAACCCCTATTACAAGTGTTATATTTATTCTTCGGGATAACTGTATTACTTGTAGTATTGTATTCAATCATTTAAACTATTTAAAATGTGAGACCCGTTTGGTCTCACCTATTTTAAAATTAAAATGTTACTTTTAAAAATCAAAAAGAATATATTCATATTTAAATTATTTTCAAAATCACAAAATCATCACTTTTTTCAAATCACGAGGTTAAAACGACCGACAAATTATGACGACTCCACTGGGGACTGGTTCCTCTCTTCATCTTTGATCATGTGGTTTTCTTTTCAAATATCGGTGGTGTGTCCATGTCCCTCATGGACCAGACTACCATTATTTTGTTGACTTACTGTACTCATTTCTTCCTTGAATCAGTATAGTCAACTCTTATTGGATTCCAGGACCGTCTACTTAACCATCTTTAAGCAGGAAGGTCCAGGAGTCCCTAGGGTTTAGTAGGATAGACTCCTAATAGGTGTGATGTGCTGAGGTTGGAGTGGGTCCGATATGGAATCGGTCATTTCCTGTTTTTGGATTAGCTCTTATGTCTCACAATCGCTTTATTTCTCTTCTAAAATCTGCTTATTCTTCTTTTAAGTCATGTCAAATTCCCTCTCAATTCTCCTCGACAATGTTGAAATTTCAAAACTAAATGTTAAAACAAAACGACAACACAAATCAAAATCCCAAAACTTCAAAGAAATGCCCAGTTCACTAGCAAATGTGTTAATTTTAGCTTCTATGGTGAGTTTGAAAGGCCTTGAACGATACTAATACTCGAAAATCTACAATTGACAGGAGTAATGACGTTACCAAGCTTGACTTTTCTGTTCAACGTATCAACAGATAAGAATTCTCGTCACATTGCTTCAACAATCCAGTTTGGGTCCGGTTTCGAAAAATTTGAGGTGTTACTTGGAAAATCACCTCATGTGATAACAAGGATGATTGCTTCAGATGTTCAGGAACCGTCCTCCAGATTCGATCTAAATTGTGACCATGATTTTCCTTCTCTTAAGAAGGTGAAAATCAGTTATACCCTCGCTGCACCAGCTGTTAACTGCAAAAGGAAAGAGAATTCTGTATAAAGATGATTTAGCAAATGATTTTGTCTCTCTGAAGTATGCATTTGAAATTGACTCCTCTTCTAAGCCTGCTCCACTGACGCGTTCCCAGAGAAGGAACCGCAGTTCGGAAAGCACAAACAACTAAGTTGGCTTCAGCACATGCAACAACTTTATTAGAAGCTGAGCCAATGGAAACCTCACCTCACCTTAAAGGGAGTAGGTTCCATCCTTTGTCTGCTACCACTGGAGAAGAAAGCATTTGCGAAATTAGTGACAGATTGTCGTTACCACCTTGTCATCAAGAAGAAAAGAGAAAAAATTCTGAGTCTCTTACCCAAATCTGCTTCTTCTTTGAAAGTATAACACGAAAGGAGAACTGCTCAGTTGCTGAGATCTTAAGAAGGATGGGTTGTGTTGTATCCCCTCAAATGAAGAGGCGGATATTGGATGAATGTGAATCTATTCGACAACCTCGTAGACTCACCAAGAAGCTTAAAGAAGTGCCACCACTACGTATTTCTGCCAAACTCCGACTAGAAGATCGAATAATTACCGATGTCACTACTAATAGATTCAATGCCACAAAACAAAAATCAGATAAACTACGATCAGGATTAAGATCATCGCCCTTAGTGGGTGGTAAGAGATTGCCTACTGTTACATCTGATCTGCGCACTAGGATCACTACTTCCCTTCGCCGTATTGATGTCATCAACGAGACACCTCGTCTCTGGTCGTCAGTACCTCAAGAGAGGGTTTGGAGGCCTAAGGGCGCTAGTCAGGTGCCATCAGCAAGTGCAAGAAGCTCTCACCGCAGGGAAGAGCCCAAGTCCAAAATGGAGGTTGTCACACCAAAATCTGACATAAATACAGAAGTTCACCAGGGTCCACCAATTGATCTTAAAGTCATTAAGGGAAACTCAATTGAAAGAACATTGGAGAAGCTTAGGCTTGATATTGCAAAGTTATCAAAAGAACAACAACATAATAATGAAAATGAAGATTTTTGTTTGATGAATAATATGGAAGAAGTGTATGCAGACATTCTCGTTGTTGAAACCCGAACTTCTTCATCATCGTGTGATGCTCTGCAGCCTGTAGAAGCGAGCACCCATGATGAATTGCGGAGGGAAATTCAAATACGAGATGAGCAAATGATTGAGATGGCGAAAAAGTTGGAAGAGACGATGGTTGTCGTCGCTACACTGCAAAGTCAGCCACAATCTCCATTAACTATTTCTTCAGAAGTGAATCGGGCAGAAGTTGTACCCATTTCAGAAGGAAGAAACGACCCCGACCCGTCTAGCAGAAACAATCCCCCAGAAAAAGAACCAGTTCAGATTCTAGTACCAGAAAAGAATATCTAGCAAATAGTGGAAGCACAAATACAAAAGGCTTTAACTCAATCCAACAAAAGATCGTCAGTTTTAAGAGGAAGACCGTATCCAGAAGAGTTCGATTTGGTTCAATATCCAAAGGGTTTTGTGTCACCAACCTTTAAAATATTCGATGGAATAGGAAACCCTCGTCAGCATGTTGCACACTTCTGGGTAAGTTGCTGCAACGCGGGGGGTAGTGAAGCTTGCTCTGCTGACAGTTTGTAAATAGTCTTTCAGGTGTTGCTTTTAATTGGTACGCTGAATTGCCTAATGGCTCAATTAAGACTTTCGCAGAACTAGAATACTTATTTATCAAGGGGTTTGCTGGAGCTCAACACCATATCACCATCGGTGATCTTGTGGGCAAGCGATAGAAACCAAATGAGACATTAGTCGACTACATTCTGTGATGGAGGAATCTAAACTTGAAGTGCGAGCCACAGTTACAAGAACAACATGCAATTGGAATTCTGCTCAAAAACATACATGGTTCAGTCGCTTTCATGCTTAAAGGATTCACAATCAGAACATTTGAAAAGTTGCTAAGCAAAGCTGCAGGTCTGCAGGGAGAAGTTAAGCAATTTGGATTTATGGAAAAGAATGAGAAGTCAAAGTCGATGAAGACATTTGAAAAGAAAACTGGGACAGTGGTGACAGTGGACAGAGATAAGCAATCAATTCAGATTAAAGTTGAACAGCCTCAGCAAAGTTACCAACGTCCGCAACACAATAATCAACAGCATTCCTAGCAAAATCAACAAATTAATCAGCATTATGGGCAACGACAGTTTCAGCAGAGATCCTACAGCACGGATATGGGACAGGGTCTGACTATGATGAATCGATTGAGCAGAGTCTACTCCTTTAAAGATGAGGCAGTGGGGAAGAAGTTCAGAAATTTTATCAAGAGACCTGAGTTCATGTTGCCAGAGCCGAAGAAACCAGATGAGGTCGATAAGAAGGATCACCCTAGATATTGCCCTCATCACAGAATGTTTGGTCACACTATAGAGGGTTGTATCAGTTTTAAAGAGTAGCTCGAGAAAAACTTCAATAATGGGAGCATAGTGATCCCGGAAGAGTATTTGAAAAGAACCTGAAAAAGGTTTTGTCAATATGATTTCGGTCGATCCCGATGTTCCGATTAACTCTGATGCAGCTCTCGAGGAATGTAACTTCTTTTGATTACTATTGTACTACTTTTGTTGTCAAAATGGTTGTTAGTGGTATCAATGTTTGTTTGTCTCATCCCTTCCACTGATAAATGAAATAAAAGAAAGTTTGTTGTTGTTCAAAATTGTTCAATACTTGAAAGGCTCAGCATCTCAAAAGAAAATTTTCTGGATATTTTAATACGAATATGACTTCAGGGGAGAATGAAATTAATGTCCTAATAATTGAGTCATCCACTTTAAGGAATTCGAACTGGGTCCTAAGTTCATTTCAAAATAAAATAGTGTGGTTGAAATACGAGTAATTGACTCGGGATATCACGAGCCTTTTAATATCTTGCCATGTGAATAGGTCCTGATTTTCGAACGAGTTATAATATCCCAGAATTCAACTTAAGAAATACTTGAGGATTATTAGTTAGGGGAGTTTGGACATTCAAAATCTTTAACATATATTCCGCCAGATATAGTAATTCTTAGAAAACAAACGGAGCAAAAAAAAAAGTAGAAGTCCCGCGAGAAGAAGCTTGAGGTGAGCAGAAAATAAAAAATTGGTGTCTGAATTCAGACATTCAAAATCTTTAAATCATGCTCTACCAGATATAGTAATTCTCAATAAAAAAAAGAAAGGAGAATAAAAAAAAAGAAAAGTCTCCATGAGAAGAAGCTTGAGGTGAATGTACAATAAAAAATTGGTGTTCAAGTTTTCCCTAATTAATGAGACTTGGAATGCTCTCTTAAGAAAATTCTCCGGATATTATGCTCAAGAAAAAGTTCAGCAATCTTGAGTCTTTTGGTTGGTTATTAATTGACTCGGAAATATCTTTGGTAAGTGAAAAATATTTTGATCACACGACCAAATTTCTAAAATCTACTTAGGCTCATAAAGAAAGAATTAAAGAGATGACGATGATATTAACAGTTAATGAAAATTCAACTCTGAAGTCAAATCCTTCAGCGCCCAACAAATACAACTCCAACAACAATTCGAAGAACGTCAGAGTTATTCCTCAAAAACGACAAGAGCAACTTTTACAGAATCAATGTCAAAGCAAGCGACAACTACTACAAATGAGGCTACGAAGTTACGACCTCTCGAGCTGTGACGTCCTTAGAAGTAGCACATCTTTATGTGTACTTGAAAGAATAAAATTCTGAAAGTACCTTAAAGAATGAATTATTTTTACACATATCTGCAGTTAACGGATAGTACCTCAAGAAGTGCTATGCATTGTGGTATTTCAACATCGTTCTTAGAAATACAGATGCTGCCCTTGCTAAAACTGGATCATCTTCCTTCTGTTGAAGAGGTTAGCTGGCTCTATAGAACCACACTCTCCTCCGACCATTGTCTGATGCGTAAGAGGTTTGGCCGATTCTACAAATATAGAGCCGCATCTCTTCCCACAGGGATAATTCTTCGATCAGCTTTGGGGTTGGATGCGAATCTCCGACATTCCTTCCCAGGCTGATTCTTTGTTCGCCTATTGGGATTGATTTGAGTGCCTCCAACATTCTTTCCCAATGTGCCCTTTTTTTAGAACTTTCATAAACTTTATAATTCTTCACAAATATTTATATATTTGCAACATTCACATAAAACTTTCACAAAATTCTACACTGCATAAATTCCTACAGACATTTTTCACAACTCTTCTAAATTTCATAAGTTTCATAAGAATTTTGCAAACCTCCGCAAATCCCTGCATCCACAATCCTAACAATTACAAATCTTTGCAAATTTTCACAATCTCTGCATTCACAAATCTCTGCAAATTATCCACAATTTCACGATCTTCATAAATCTCCGCGATTTTACAATTTCACAAGTCTCCAAGTCGCCTCAGCACATTTGGAATAGGCTTTGTCCTATTCTTTCTCAGCATGTTTGGGATAGGTTTAATCCTAGTCCTTTCTCAGCACTCAGCACTCAGCACTCAGCACATTTGGAATAGGCTTACTNAGCACTCAGCACTCAGCACTCAGCACATTTGGAATAGGCTTACTCCTATTCTTTCTCAGCATGTTTGGGATAGGTTTAATCCTAGTCCTTTCTCAACACTCAGCACATTTAGAATAGGCTTAGTCCTACCTATCCTTTCTCAGCACTCAGCACTCAGCACTCAGCATTCTGCATATTTTGGAATAATTTCAATTCTCACTTTGAGGACAATACCCAAATTCTGATTCCCCTTGATCAACTCTTGAGTTGAATGTGAGTCCCAGAGCTTTCCTCCTTAATATAGCAGATATTTTTCCCGCTATCACTTGAGTTGGATGTGAGTCCAAGTGTTTTCCTTCCTACCGTGACATTTATATTCTCCTCATCACATATCAGTTCGAATATAACATCCTCAGCAGAGTCGCCAGAATTTGTCGGTCGTTTTAACCTCGTGATTTGAAAAAAGTGGTGATTTTGTGATTTTGAAAATAATTTAAATATGAATATAATCTTTTTTATTTTTAAAAGTAACATTTTAATTTTAAAATGTGAGACCCGTTTGGTCTCACCTATTTTAAAATTAAAATGTTACTTTTAAAAATCAAAAAGATTATACTCATATTTAAATTATTTTCAAAATCACAAAATTACCACTTTTTTCAAATCACGAGGTTAAAACGGCCGAGATATCGGGTTAATAGAAGGGGTTTTATTAATTGTTTTTTTATTTATATGTACTTTAAAAGATTCTAGCTTAAACTGTACATATTTCCATAAAGTTGAGGAAAGGCATGCCCCATAATATGTGAAGTGAATACTACACTATGACGTGCCTTGTGGAGAAATACCTTGAAAAGCGTAAGGCGTGTTAACCCTCATGTTCCACAATTTTAAACCATGGTAACAACTGCACGCTGACACATGCCACTGCCCCACACCTGCTATTGTTAGCCACTATCAACTTCCCAAGTTCGCTTGTGGAAAGAGTTTTGATCTATAGATGAGTGTAAACTACTCTATACATGAGCATGTACTTCAGAAATGTGAACTCTTAAGCTGGCTTTTGCCAAACCTATAAATAAGTCTCTTGTTCATTCATTTGGTGGGAGTTATGAATCTACAGAGTTCTAGATTTTGAGAAAAAAATTTCCTTATGTTGTAGCCGTAATTTCAATTTCTATTCTAAGAACAAGCTTTAACTAAACTCTCTGGTCCACTGATCGGCGCCTTTGATGCTGGATGATGCTATTCTAGAAAGTTTTGATCTGACAATAGCCAATTGATTTGACACATATATTGAAATCTTTTCTTAATTCGTTTTTTTTTTTTTTTTTTTTTTTTTTTTTTTTTTGTAAGTTTTACATGCATACCACTCAATTCATGTGTATTTACATATCTAAACCTGAACTTAAACTTTTACATACATGCCTTACATATGCTGAAAATGTGTATTTCACTTTTGAAAAGTTAAAACAATGATATTTTTTTATGTGATGTGAAAGATTTGGGTGTTATACATGTAGAAAGTAATGTTTAGGTGTTAGATATGTAAGCACATAGAAATTGGGTGGTATGATGTATTTCTCCTTTTTGGTGTTGTTAGCCTTCTGGTTGAATAGAGGAAAATGAAACCTTGTAATCAATATCTATCCGGTGGAAACCCTTAAGCTTTGTTAGGTCGTGTGGTTACTTCCATGTGTATATTTGGATAAAATATTGCGTCCGGAGTCCGGACGCAAGCTAGAATAGACGCGATACACCGGGGGCTTTTTTTTTTCTCCTCTGCCCCATCCGGTGTATCGCGTTCGTTGTCCGGACATAGTCTTTCATCCGGACTCCGGACAATATTTTTTTGTGTTTGTGAGACTTAAAATTACCACTTAGACAACAGTATTATCTACTTAGCATTAATAGTTTTTATTAGCATCCTATATATATATACATATTCAATAGAATAGCAAGTCTGTTACCATTTAGCATGAAAATCCGAGTTTTAATAAATTAAAGAACAAAAACATTATGAGTGAGAATGTACAGTGCAATTCTCCGTAAGGCCAAAACTATATGGATTAATTATTTCAAGCCTTTATGATTTCCAATTGTAGTCATTACTATATTTTAGTTTTTTCTGAGCTTTCATGTTTAAAAAAAGTGAGAGAAATTGGAATCTTTTTTCTCGTAAATGAAGCAGATGACTGCACAAAGACGACACTTTAAAAGATTTTACTTTACTTTCAACCAATATTCTCTGTATTTTAGTGCTGTGTTGTTTATCCTTGCTTACAAGAGAAGTATTCCATTACTCGTTAAAAAAAATAATAAATGAGGAGAAACTGTCATCTTTTTCTTAAATAGGGGCCAATAATAGTCCTTCCATCAAATCATCTAATACTTCTTAATTTCTTCAGTCATTTTGAATTGAAATATTTCATTTTGCATCTATGAAACAGGAGCATGTGGCACCTGTCCTAGTTCAACGACCACCATGAAGTTGGGCATCGAACGTGTGTTGAAAGAGAAGTTTGGAAATGCAGTTAAAGACGTACGCCAAGTTTTTTATGAGCAACAAGCCAAAACAACTGTTGAGGTTAGTTTGGATCTTAATATTTCCCATTCAATATTGTGCATATAAAAATGTGTTAGCACAAATCTCAAGGCAGATGAACGGCTCAGGAGAATGATATTGACGATCGAGCATATCTATTAACGACTGTCTTGAGCTAGATATTGGAAAGGGAGGCGTCTTGTTCAAGCGCTCGGCGGAACATGTCGGGAGATTTTACTTGGGGCAGGGATCAGACGATCGATAGGGGGCTTTCTTTCGGCTTAGATGTTGATCAAGTCAAGGCTCCTCTAACAATCGACAAATATTATCGATTAAATCGGTCTTCCAGTCTTATTATATGCTAATAACTCTGTAATTATTAAAAAAGTCCATTTGAAAAGTAAATGATGAGGGACCAATATGTACTTTTGTAATATTGGGACCTATGCCTATAAATTAGAAGTCCATATCATGAATAAAGGCTACACTCCCTTTTACTGTTCTCTATTGTGTTATCTATTTCTCAAATCACTTCCCAGTAGAATATTATATTCCTTAAGTGTGTTTCCCGGACACTTTTGAATTCAACTTTATTTAAAGTGCAGTGAGCGTGGAAACATATTATCAACAAGAAAAGGAGCCCAACAATAACGATAGGGAGAGTCCAGTCAGAGAAACTTAGGAGAATCAACATGCACCAAGAGTATATGGAAGAATTCACTCGAAAAAGCCTGCAAGATTTGAGAACTCAGATCACCAACCAGATATCAGGACAGTTCCCAGCACTTAGAGCGGTCGCTGCCCTAGCAGCGGTCTCATTTCTAGGAGAAGAGCCAACATGACAATGAGCACTCAACCCCCCTCAAGGGGAACCTCTAGCCAACAATGAAAGGAGGGTGATTCACCTGTAGGAAAAACCCAACGACAGTCTATACCAAGACAACACTTTATCCACCCCAGTGAAGGAGAGCAGCCAACCAGTGATGACCGAGGTACAAAGGCAGACGGAAAACGCCTTCTTCCTACAAGCTTTTGAAGTTGAACCTCCGGAGAAGTTCAAGATGCTGGTCTTACAGCCGTATAAAGGACGGTTGGATCCTAAGAACCACCTTGTGTCGTTCAAATCATCCATTTGTTTGTTGAAAATTTTTTATGCCCTCAAGTGTAAGCTCTTCTTCACGACGTTGAGATCATCCGCATTAAGGTGATTTGACGAATTTCCAATGGGGGTAATTACCTATTTTGCAGATTTCAGAACTCTTCCTATCGTAGTTTGTCAGCGCTTTGATGTCTAAGAAGAGTGTCTGATCTCTGTGGAAACTAAAGCAGGAGCCAATGAGAGCTTGCGATCATTTATGGTACACTTCCGAAGCAAAAAGCTAGATGTCAAGGACTTGAAGCCTGATATGGCCTAGGCCGCGTTGACACAAGGAGTGTGGTTGGAGAGATTTTGTTTCGACCTCAAACTGGCTGAGCCACAGAGCTTGGTCGAACTACTAAAGATGTCCGACAAGTACATTGTCGCCTATGTGAAAACCCCAAAACCAACCAAACTGAGGCACAAGAAGGGCCATTGCAAGATAGCCGTAGGCCCCCTAGACAAAGTGTAAGGCCGATCATACGCCCCCGCTACGAAGGTCCCTTCGGTAATAGGTACACCCACGGTCACGAGGATCAGAGGAGATAAACGAAGACCCCATACTCCTGATTGTCTCAATATAATGAATTTCAAGGAAATCCCAAAACCCCTTGGGAAACCCCACTGAGGGTATCTATGGTGGAAATAGTGGTCATTCAGGATAAGAAGTTCTTCAGGAAGGCAACGTCGATGAGAGTCGGAGCTTTCCTTTGAGATAGGCTGAAGTATTGCAAGTATCAGAGAGATCACGGGCATGACACGGAAGAATGCAGACATTTGCGAAGCATGATTGAGGAAATGATAAAGGTGGGGAAGTTGAAAGAATTTGTTGCCCCTGGAACGGCGACCCAAAGGCAGGGCAAAGCTCCCACAGGAGGAACGACCGACGAGCCATCCTCACCAACGCCATCCACATCACGGGATGTGTGCCCGAAATATTTGGAGGAAGTGAACCAAATGAGACAGCAAAGGAGGGAACTCTATGTCGCAACCTTGCCCCGTAACCTGAGGGTCATCTGCTTATTTACTTTACTGATGAGGATCTCCTCCCAAAGGGAAACCCCTATAACAACGCCATTGTAATAACGACGATAATCAACAATTAGCAAGTAGGAAGTATTCTCATTGATACAAGGAGTTCTGTGAATGCACTGTTCAAGCAGGTATTTAACAAACTGAGCCTCATTGTCGATCAGATGACTGCGTCGGTCGGTCCACTATATGGATTATCGGGCGAAAGGAAGTGCATGGAGTGGTCGGGCTCCTGGTAAGTTGGGGAGAAACGAGAAACAATTTATGCTCACGAAAGATTTCCTCATGGTGGATTCACTCCCAACGTATAACGCTATATTTGACCAACTGCTACTGAATGATTTCAAGACAGTGGTCTCTACTTACTATGTTGCTGTCAATTTTCTTAGAGATTGAGAAATTATCACGATCAGGGGTAACCTGGAATAGTCCTGGTTTTGCTACTTGCGAGCCATAAATGACGTGGAGCACAACACATCCTGAATGCAAGGGAAGGTGGCCTCAAGACCAACAAGTTCACTCGTGAAGTTCCGAAGGTCGAAGGAGAACCAGATAGATGTTTTTTAATATGTGATGCTTTTGATGTAGGTCACAGAGAGCTGCTAATCCAAACCCTATGAGAAAATTGAAATGTTTTAGCTTGGAAGGCCGCGTGCTACAGATTGAACGTCGATCCATCGGCTCGACCCATGAGGCAGAAGATCAGAAGCTCGACCATGACATTTGCAGGATCCATCCGAGAGGAATTACGAAAGCTGGAAAAGGCAAAGTACATTCGAAAAGCGCAGTACCCCACTTAGGTCTCCAATGTGGTAATGGTGTAAAAGGCCAACGAAAAATGGAGGATGTGCGTGGACTTTATCAATCTGAACTCTACTTGCCCAAATGACTCTTACCCTCTACCAAGGATCGATGCTCTGGTGTATTCGATGGTCGGCCACTCAGTCCTAAGTTTTCTCGATGCATTCTCCGGGTACCATCGGATCAAGATGCACCCAGCTTACGTGAAAAAGACGTCTTTATTACTTTAGAGGTAGTTTTTTGTTACAATGTAATGCCCTTGGGTTTGAAAATGCTGGTGCGACTTACCAACTCCTCATAGATGTAATTTTTGCTAATAAAAAAGCAACATTGAGGTGTATGTCGATGATGTACTGGTTAAGAGTCGGTCGGTCGAACAACACTTCGGAGATCTAAAAGTAACATTTTTAACACTTAAAAGGTTTAACATGAAACTAAATCCACTGAAGTGCACCTTTGGGGTTGTGTCAGACAAATTTTTGATATATTTGTTACCCCTGAAGGCATAAAGGCTGACCCGGAAAAGATTCAAGCACTCATCGATATGTCCTCCCCTAAAAACACCATGAAAATCCAGAAACTAACTGGTAAGATCGCAGGTTTGAGCAGGTTCATCTCCAAGTCAGGTGATAAGTGTGCCCCATTCTTCAAAGTACTCAGGAGAGTGAAATGCTTCGAATGGACACCAGAATGCGAGGAGACCTTTAGGAATGTCAAGCAGTTCCTCACCTCTCCTTCCCTCCTTCAAAGCCCGAAACTGGAGGAAAAACTTTATTTTTACCTTGTGTTCAGCTTCGAAGCCATCAGTTCGGTCTTGGTTAGAGAATAACTCTGAAAGCAGCACACAGTGTACTACACTAGCCGGGTCCTCAAAGTTGTAGAACTCCGGTATATAATAATGGAGAAACTGGCCTTCGCCTTAGTCATTTCAGCTCGGAGGCTCTGACCATACTTTCAGGTACACCCCATACAAGTTATCGCAAATCACCCATTAAAATTTGTTCTCACCAGGACATAGCATTTCGGTCGACTACTCAAATGGTCGTGAAACTCAGCGAGTTTGACATCTCCTATATGCGACAATAATGACACAAACTATTGTAGATTTTCTTGCAAATTTCTCCGAATCGAGGGGCAGAAATGAGGATCTGGCGATCAATAGATCGACCTGGACCTTGTTCACTGATGGGGCATCCGACCAATCAGGTGTCGGACTTAGAGTTTTCTTATGCAGTCCCGCAGGGGAAAACGTTTGTCACTCAATCGAGGTAAATTTTCAATTGACTAAAATCGAGCAGGTTATGAAGCTTGAATTGCAGGACTTTACCTAGCCTCGGAGATGGGGGTTATCCACATAATGGTAAAGGCCGACTCACAACTCATAGTAAATCAGATCAATAGTGAATTTGAAATCAGAGAGGAGACTATAGCAATGTATCTAAAGAAGGTGAAGACGGAGATCGGCCAGTTTGCCAGCTTCAAAATCGAACATGTCTGAAGGGAGGAAAAACAAGTAGCTAACCTCTTATCTTGGAGCCTTCATCTAGGAGAAGGGCTACCTTGAAGACTCGGTCAACCTTCGATCGAAGAGCCACTAGCAATGGAGATACATCAAGAGAAGAAGAAAGCTGGATAAGCTCATACATCCAGTACCCAAGCACTGGGGAAATTAGTGAGAAGTCACCGATTGCAGGAGATTCAAATATAAGACTGCCCAATACCTACTAGTCGAAGGAAAACTCTTCAGGAAGTTGGCCACATCCTTATACCTAAAGTGCATTTGGAGAAGACAAAGTTGAAAACATACTTCGAGAAGTTCATGGCAGGGAGTGTGGAAGCCATTCCGGGGGAAAGACATTAACTCACTGAATTCCGCGACAAGGTTATTTCTGGTGGAACTTGCTCAATGACACCGAAGAATATTCCTGATGGTGTACACGATGTCAGAAATATGGACTATTATGCCACCCGATTGTCAGTCTTTGGCCATTCACCTTGTCAGTCTTCGACCATTCACTTTTTGAGGCATTTCCCCCATCACGAGGACAATGGAAGTCCTTACTAGTGGCAGTCAATTATTTCTCCAAGTTGGTAGAAACAAAGCCTCTGACACACATAATGGCGAAGGTAGTCTGGATCTTCATCTAGACAAACATGATTTGTCGATACGGATTACCTCTTGTAATATTTATAGATAATGAGATCCAATTCGCATACAAACTGAAGACATTCGCAAGAAACGATCTCCCTCAAACTTTGAGTGGTAACGATCGAGAGGAATTCTTCCCTTAAAGCTATCCCTACTTGTAGAAGAAACAGTGTCATGATTATTTTATATAACCCTTCTTATTTTTCAAAAACTCAATAAAATAAAGAGGCTCTTTACATTCATAACATCTAAAAATTTGAGATTTCATATTCAATATTGTTAATAGTATTTTCTCTTATTGCTCTTACGCTCGGAGAACTGACGCAACTACACTCGGAGAACTGACGCAATTACGTTTGGAGTAATTACGCAGTTACATTAGGTAGTTACCCTAGGAAAATAGGCTCCGCGAGTGGCTAAAACTTATCAAATCCATGCAAAGATCGCTAGTGGCCTAAAGGACGTATTGACACTCGGCAGCGACAAGCTTCGCGAGAGGTACGTGAACGATCGTCCTACGCTCTATTTTATACGTTAGCACTTGACAGAGACAAGTTTCGCGAAGGTTGTTTAAGCATCACCAGTGGCCTATGGAACGTATGGGCACCGCACCCGGCAATGATAAACTCCGCGAGGGGTACATGAACGATTGTCTTGCGCCCTACTTTAAGCATTAACACTCGGCAGCAACAAGCTCCGTGAGGGGTGTCTAACCCTCGCTAATGGCCTATGATATGTATCGACACCTGACAGCGACAAGCTCCGCGAGATGTTCATGAACAGACCCTACTTTAAGCTTTTAACAACCGACAACGAAAAACTCCACAAGGAGTCTATGAAGACCGCATATGCGAAAGAGTTATCTATTGACGACCGTTTTGAGCTGAATGTTGGCAAGGGAGGTGCTTTCTTCGAGCAATCGAGGGAACGTACCAGGAGATTTTCCGCAAGATGGGGATCAACCTTCCAAACGATCGATAGGATACTCTCTTTTGGAATAGATATCTATCAAGTTAATGCTCACATGACGGTCGACAAACTTATTGATCAAATCGGTCCCTTGGTTTTATTATATGCTAAGAACTCTGTAATTATCAAAAATTTCTTCTAAAAAGTTAATGATAAGGGGACCAATATATACTTTTGTAATGCTAGAACGCGTGCTTATAAATATGTGGTCTATATCATGAATAAATGTTACTCTCTTTTTACTGTTCTTTGCCGTGCTCTTTCTAATCACTTCCTAGAAGAATGTTTTATGGTGTGTTTCCTGGACACTTTTGGATTCAACAAGCCTTGGCATATTGGTGGCTTCAAAGATTCGATCCCACCGTGGCAGAATTATAGACACATGGTGCGGGTTCTCATCATGGGGCCTAAATGCTCATGGGAAATCGATATTTGGGCCTCTGTCAAATATCTATTTCCTTTTTTAAATGTATTATATACACACTTTTGTATGATTTTAGCCAAAAATCGAGCATATCATTTAAAATCTGCATGATTTTTTCAGGCTGTGGATGGTCATTTGGACATACTGAGACCTGCTATTAAGAACTATGGTGGAAGTGTGGAAGTACTTTCTATCAAAGACGGAGACTGCCATGTAAAGTATACAGGGCCCGAATCCATTGCAAGTGGGATCAAAGCAGCCATCAAGGAAAAGTTTTCGGATGTTGTGAATGTAGTTTTCACCTCCTAGTCTAAATATTCTTTCAGCCCCTTTTGGATGTTGGGAATTTTAGGGAAAGAATATGACATTAAGTTTAAAGAAAAAACTCAAAATCAATGACTCTATTTGTACATTAATATGATCAACTCATAAACTGTGGATTTCATTTCAGTTTCTTCACTTCTCAGGGCTGCTTAATCTCAACTCGGATACCTATGAAACTTACACTAATAAGCATTGTACATATTCTAACTTACATTTCCTGTTCTGATTTTCGTGACTCTGAAGTACTCTAGTCTTAATATTTTAATATATTGTAAACTTGTTTTAATTAAGTTTATTTAATTGTGAGAAAATAAGTAATGATTTTGAAAGGGGGTGACCTTATGCAAAACGTAAATTTAATAAATCTGAAAAGATGGTTTTATAAAACTTAAGATTTAGTTTCAATTATGAATTGAGGATTGTTAGAAGCCTATTTTGTTGTGCTTAAGCTTGGATGAAGTCTTTTAAGTGTCGAATAGCTAGAATGTGTTTTTTTTAGGGTTCGTTTGGGGCAGCTTGTGCGTTTCAGGATAAAACGCGGCCCGTGGGCCGGCCGCAGGGGTTCACCCGCGGCTTGCGTTTAGTGTAAAAACTCAAATGCAGTTTCAGATAAGCTGGCGAAACGCACGAATCAAACGGTATGGTGGCACTTTAAAAACGTCGCCCGCACTTATAAGCTGCCCCAAACGAACCCTTAATCTGGCCTTAGCCTTTTGATCAAATAATTAAGTTGCTAATGCCTGTAATCTTCCTATCTCGTTTAATGTTCATTTTTCTCTCCATTAGTGGTTGTTTGGTTGTCTGCAAAAAAATACATAATAAATTTGAATGCACTATATTATAATTATAATATAATATCTCTAGTAGGCTGTTTGATTGCTTGTATGGTAAATACATATAAATTATTTTTTCTGTTTTGTTATATTCATGTAAAATAAAATATAAAGCAGTACATTCAAAATACTCGAACTTGTTTGGTTTTTCTTCAAGTAAATATATAAAAATTATTTTAAATATTTATTTAAAATTTTATAATAAAATACACGTGCATTGTAATATTGATGTGTCAAAAAGAAAATTTTATAGAGCATGAATCTAAGGATTTCTCAAATTAAAAATTGGAGCCGATTCGAATAATTTCATAGTCAAAATAACTTCTAAGTTCAAAGTTGATCAAATCCAACTCCAATTAAGCTCGGATCAAGTTATGCTTAGCTTCCTCTCGGTACATGTAATGAGTGATATGCATGTAAATTTGCCAAACAAAAAAGCTATTTTAATACATACCATTTAATTCCTAAGAACCTGCATTACATTTATACCACTTTCCAAATATTATATGCAAAATACTTTGCGAGCTGCATGGTTGGTTGAAAGGTTGTCAAAGTTTAAGAACATCCTGTTAAGCAAGGTTTATTAATTCATGGAAGTTTTTGCTTGTTGGCCCCAACACAAATTTATGGAAGATTTTCATACGAAAGTATTGTGTGGTATGTATGTCAATGCTCCAAAGAAAACAGCAGATATTCGGCTGCACTTCTAGTGACAAACTTGTGCTAAAAATTAAAAGGGGCATTCACAGACATACCACACAATTCCTCTATATTTACACATCTAACACCCAGCCTTCTTTATGAAAATTAATTGACCATAAAATCTTGGAGGAAAATAAGGAGCCACATACTTATAATTGCTATGAAAAAAGACGACAATAAAGCGAAAAATTGGAACGAGAAAAATTACACACAGAAAAAAAAACACTAGAACGACACACAGATTTACGTGGTTCGGCAAAATTACCTACGTCCACGGATCTGTAGAGGATTTTACTACTTCGAGGAATTACAACGTCGAGCACCTCGACGTTTACAAGAAAATCTTCATTTTCTTCTCTCTCTTCCTCTCTCTCTCTCTCTTCATCTCTTTCTCTTAACTCTCAGGAGGACTTGGTTTGATCTTGCTTGGCTTGAGTTTCCTTTAAACCAAAAGAGACTATTTGTAGAAACCATGAGAACGGTAGGTGAGAGGTAGGTGAGTAGTAGGTGGGATGTTGTAGGTGAGCGGTAGGTGGGTGTGGTAGATGAGCGGTAGGTGGGATACTTAATTAAGAAGTTAATTAAATTCGGTGGACTGGGTCTCCTCATTACCCAACAATTCTCCCACTTGGAGACTGGGACACTGAATGCATACCTACTAGCTGCATCATCTACTAGTTGTACCGACATTTTCCTCAAACATGATATCATCCACCTCTGCAACTCGAAACCCCTGTCTTCATGCTAGAAGACCAGCTGAAGTTGAGCACAACTTCAACTTCTCATGAGTAACAGTCTCAGTTGACATATCACCGTCAACGTAGCCTCGTACCACCAAGCTCTTTTCTGGGTTACTCTTGTATCTCCTTACAACTCCCACTGCATGAGCAATATCCTACCCCTGCTGAAAGCCGTTTTCAACAAGTTCGGCCTTGTACCTCTTACTGCCGCAAAGTACAGTCTTCACCCGGTACACCCACTTGTTGTGCAATGTCTTCTTCCTAAATAGAAGTTTTTCCAGCTTTCAAGTCTGATTCCCTGGTAGAAAATTCGTCTCCCCCTTCTTGGTCAGCTCCCACTTGTTTGAATTCTCATCTTGCAAGATTTCTTCATAACTTTGTGGTTCTCCACCATTTGTCTGTATAAGGTCCGATTTTTCTGCCTTTGGTGCTCTACCACTTTTCAGGAAATTGACATTCTTCTACTTCCCCATAATGCACTTCTAACTCATGTGGCCTCACCTGAGTAAACCTGTAGTCATATATAGTGTGTCAGTTTTCTTACCCGGAGCCAGTACTAATGCTCCTTTGGTAACCTTTCAGGTGTTATCTAAGAACACTGTCAAATGACCACCCTCATTGAGCTGCCCAACAGAGATGAGGTTTTTCTTCAACTCAAGAACGTGTCTCACCTTTTGCAAAGTCCATTTGCTCTTGTTAGGGAGTGCAATATCAACGTCTCTCATTCTCACCATGTCCAGAGCTTTTCCATCAGCAAGATATACCTTCCCAAAGTTACCTACAACATAATTTCGCATTAACTCCTGTCGGGAAGATGTATGGAAGGAGGCCCCTAAATTCAGTATCCAGTCATTAACAGAACTGTAAACTGCCATAAATAGTGCATCATGTATTTCTTCAGTTACAATATTAGCGTCATCGTTCTTCTTCTTCTTAGGATTCCTGCAGTTCCTTTTTATGTGGTCCGCTTTGCCACAATTCCAGCAGGTTATCTGCTGGCCTGACTTTGATTTTGATCTTCCACGGTTTGAGTTTTTGTCTTGTAATCTCCCTCTAAAATCAACAATCAGTGTCGAAATCGAACCCGAGGTCTCGTCAGAATCTTTCTTGCGCACCTCCTCAGCCAAAATCAAATCACGAATATCATCATATTTCATCTTAGATTTACCTGCAGAACTGCTAACCACCGTCCTCATGACTTCCCAGCTATTTGGCAATGATGTCAACAATATCAACACACGTATCTCATCATCAAAATCAATTTCAACAGACGACAACTGATTTGTGATAGTGTTGAAATTATTCAGGTATTGAGCAACAGACACACCTTCTGTTATCTTCAAGTTGAATAACATTTTCATCAAATGCACCTTGTTATTTGTCGATGGCTTTTCATTAATACCTGATAAAGCCGTCATGAGATCTACAGTAGTCATCTGCTTGATGATGTTGTGGGAAACCGATCTCGATAAAGTTAATCGTATAACCTCCCAGAACATGTCGATCCAACAGATTCCATTCTGCCTCGTCCATATTTTCTAGTCGTTTTCCCAGTAACGGAAGATGAAGTTTCTCCACATAGAGGTAGTCATCTATCTGCATTCTCCAGCAAGCAAAATCTGTGTCATTGAACTTCTCGATCCTCGATGTCATCACTTCGTCTCTCCCCATCGTTCTTCTTTAGATCCAAACCAAAGCTCTTATACCACTTGTTGTGAAAAACAACGACAATAAACCGAAAAATTGGAACAAGAAAAATTGCACGCATAAAAAAATATCAGAGCGACGCACAGATTTACGTGGTTCGACAAAATTGCCTACGTCCACGGAGCTGCAAAGGATTTTACTACTTCCAGGAATTACACCGTTGAGCACCTCAACGTTTATAAGAAAATCTCTATTTTCTTCTCTCTCTTCCTCTCTCTCTCTCTCTCTTCCTCTCTTTCTCTTAGCTCTCAAGAGGACTTGGTTTGGTCGTGCTTGGCTTTACTTGGATTGAGTTTCCTTTAAACCAAAAGAGGCTATTTATATAAACCATGAGAGCGGTATGTGGGAGATAGGTGAGCTGTAGGTGGGATATGGTAGGTGAGAGATAGGTAGGTGTGGTAGGTGAGCGGTAGATGAGATACTTAATTAAGAAGCTAATTAAATTCGATGAATCGGGTCTCCACATTTCCCAACAATAATCTGGCTAGGAAAATTAAATATAAAATCCAACACAGCCAAGGAAATTAACCATTTGTTTAAGATGCTATCTCAATGCATTCATCTGAACCCAAAAACCAAATATAAAAGCCTTTATTAAGAAAAACTCAAAAAGTTCAAAATATAAATAGCACTTAATTCCTATTTATATAAAGACCTCTATTAAGAACAACTCAAAAAGTTCATTAATGTTGTTAGCCATCATAGCAATAAATTCATGAATGTTTTGATTATTAGCAGAACTTTTTGGCTGTTAGAGCCACATTCATTTGAAGAAGATGATGTATCTCGCTTCATCATTATTTCGCTACCTTCCTTAATATCCACTAAAGGAAACTACATATGATATGATGCACCTCCTCCAATCTCACCAAAAGCTTCACACTTCTCACCATCCAAATCTATTTGTTGTGTGCCGAGTGGAGTTTGATTATTTTCAGACTTAGCCCAATCCCAAGTAGCATGACCTTCACCGCATATCATCTCTGACTTCAAATAATTTTGCAATGGGGACATTGAGAAGTGTTGAATCATTAGGAAAAGCTTGTGACATAATAAGCATAAATCATTGAATTAATTTCATTTTGTGATACATTTAAAAAATACTTGTGTAAAAGTAATACTTGAATATGAGATATGCATTCCACAAGACCCATTATTACAATTTTTATGCTTTTATCCCAAGACAAATGAGTTTGTTTTTTTTTTATTTTTGAATATGACTCCATGAATTTCTTCTATGTCAAATTTCGTTTTAATAGTGTTACCTTGTAACATCAATTCTAAATTTTTCTTATAGTTTTTTATCAGCTCCTTGGTAAACAAATTAAACTCCTTAAACTCTTAGTGATTTTGCATATTCAAATCAGCATACTAAACAATAGTTTTTAACAAACTAATGAACCATTCCGACTTTAAGTTCCACATGATATTTTTTTACTTTTTTTTTGGAGCAGCTTATGTAGTTGACTGTTTTGTACCAATCATTCATGTAAATAGTAAATACCATGCTAGAGATATATAACCTAAAATATGTAAAGAATATTTACAAAGCTATAGTAAATTTATTATATTGTTTTGTCAACAAAAAAGGGAAAGAGAATATGTGCATACAAAACATACTAAGAATATAAAAGAAAAAATCTCTTTTTGAAAAAGGAAAAAATATATTTTTTTTAAATTTGAGATGGCTACACTCTCAAAGTGAGACTAATAAATTAAAAAAAAAAAGTTAAATCATATTCTGATTAATACCCAATAGTATCTATGTGATTCCACATGACATTAGATATTTAATCTCTTTTTTCTAACTAATCCTAAGAGTCTTCTAAAATGAATTCATATCTACTTCTAACACAGCTTCATCTGACTCGCTCATCTTCTGAGATAATAAATTATCCACGGCCAGTAAGTACCAAGTTATGTAATATATAACAGACAACTACAATTTCAACTTCACTTTCAAATGAAAAGTATGTCACACACTTTAGAATTGCAAAGTAGGTCATCAACGAACCAAGTACACGCTTCATAATTGTGCACAAAAATGACTGTCAAAAATTGAATAACTCTTTATGATTTGTTGGTTTAATACCACTAAACACCTTCAAGTGTTATCTTGTTGCATGATATGGAGAGAACTTTTTTTGTTTGAGTAACCGTTATCAGCTAAGTAGCATTTATGTGCAAAATTAATAATTTATATTAATTAAAAAATGTAACTACATATGAAATTTTATATGGGTCTAATTTATATACCTTCTTGAACAGGTAAATTATCACATCATTCTAATACATTTTTTAGGATAGTTGCATCATGTACTGAACCTTCCCAAATTGCTAAAAATTATATGAAAATCTCAAGTCAAAGTCCACTGCTTCTAGCACATTTTGACTTGGATATAGTTTTCTTTCTCTAAAGGCGGATTCATACTTAATCTATGCTCTCGCCTTAATGTGTAGTATCTATAGCGTTAACGCAATCCTATTGACATAATTATTCTATAAAAAATACTATAAATAAAATGTAAGTTGAAATGATATGTGTAAAATAAAAGGGCATAAATCTAGTGTTTACTTTATCAAATATGGAGTTTGGAGCAACGAATGCTTAATCATTTCATGTCGCAGCTCTCCAATGACATAAAATACATGATTAAAGTACTTGTGATGGAAGAGATGGATGGGAATTGTCTTGAGGATAGAACTGAGGTTCTTCAAATGGATATTGATATGTTTGAAATCACTTCATAATATGTGCTAGTGAACAACAAGTATGTAAAAGGACGCCGTATGAAGAAGTCCTTGATGAGATTCATGAATGTTTTTAAAAAAATTTAAGTCAAACAAGTAACAAAAGAAGAAGACAATGACATGGAACGAGAAACTCTCAAGAAGATTGAGAAAGAGCGAGGAATTATGATGGAAGAAGATTATGATGATTTAGACGAGATAATGGAGGAAGATTAAGCAATCATAAATATATTAGAGACACATGATTCACCGTTTTTATGAGACATGAGCGAATCACGAACGAAAAGTAACACAAATGAGTATATTCAACAATTATTGCAACAAATAAGATAAAGAATGAACAAATCAGTCAATCACAAAAAGAAGATGGAAGAGATGATTGCTTTGACAACTCTGTATAGCTTGTCATAGCTGCCTTGAGTCCTGCCCGCTAAAGTGAATCAACCCGAGATTGTGCAAATAATTGAGAACAAAAATTCAAACACTGTAGTCAACAAATATAATCAATATACTAATAAAAAGAAAGTTGCAACAACAGTATAGGAGAAAGCCCTGAAACATATGGTAGAACAACAAGTTAAAAAGTGTTAACCTAGTCAAAGGGTGGTGCATCAATTCTAATGGGTAGATCTTACCCTAAAGAATTGATGTCGTACAATATCCTAAAGGATTTTTACCTACCTCTTGATGGAGGGGAGACTTTCGTTGTTAGGTTTCACAGGCCTTATCAAATTCTTTTCAATCTTTAAAAATGAAGCCAACAAATTTAAAAACATTTGACTTTCCAAATATATTCCTTTATTTTTACTTTATGTAAAAATTTATGCATATGTTTATTTGGTACACTCTCTTTTAAAAATGAATTATTTATTTGAAGTCCCTCATAAACAATTCAAACTAGTTCATATTCAAGCTTTGTTTGGATCATACTCAAACCAAAATCAGATTATATTTCACTTATTAAATCTCAAGGTTCAAAGAGTTTGAAAACAAAATTCAAACTATGAGTTCAAGCCATAAAGTCAAATCAGTCTGAATCAGATTCAGACATATGATACAAATAAGGTGCAAATTAGGTTTAAAATAGACTAGAACAAGCTAAAATTATAATGGAGCCATGAGTTTGAATCATGTTGAGTGCAATCATTTCATCGTGATTATTATTTTGTGAAATGTCCTAATGTATGTCCAGATATGACCCTTTACTTAATTAAGGCTTCTTCTATGAGTATGACATAAGGATTAACAAGTCTTATGAGCTAGAAGGCTCATATCTAAAAATGAAGACAATCTCAAGTCGTGCTCACCCGCTGAGTGATCAAGCGGAACCCACCAGTCAAAATGATCGGACTGAACCCACCTGCCTAAGTGTTGGATCAACCTCGGGATGAACCGACTGCCGAAGAAGATCATCATTACATTTAAGGACATGTGCTCATTCTTATTGAAAATGTCGCTTGACATCCACATCGTGATATTTTCTTCAAGACACAAGAAACATGTGCAGTATTGTACAGAATGTAATTTTATAATTCTTTTATCTTTTCTTTTGTTGATGAGGAGAGGGACAAAAAAGAGGTTGAGTTCTCCCTCTCTCCTGCCTAAAAATAAAAAACTCATCCTCTGAATCATTCTCTCCTAAAATTGAGGGGAAATAATCAAGAACTTGAGCGCTAGAGACTCCCCTATCACTTGCTTCCACACCTCCCAGGTTGTGTGAGCTTACGAACAATACGAGATTTTATGTTTGAAAATGATTGAACACATAAATATTATTTAAAAAATTCGAACTCTTAATTTAGCTATTATATTGTGGTGGTATATATATATATATATATATATATATATATATATATATTTGCTAAAGATAATTCTATACATACTGTTTCTTGCTTATGTTGAATGTTTTCATTATATTGAGATAAAGCATCAGTCTTCATGTGATTCATTTTAATGTACTTGTTATCTTATCTGAAAACTTGTAATTTAAAAAATGAAATATTTTAAAAATTAGGTGTACTTTTTAAACATCAAAATTTATAAAATTAAACGGCTTATAAAAATGCACATGCTCATAGAATTGATAGTTTTATAATCTCATAATTTTGAAAATAAATGAAAGAAAATATATCATACATTTGAGATAACAACATTTTCATATATATTAAAAAAGTTTATGTATTCACCTAACTAATACCTAAATTATATTTAATTATATAACCCACTAATTTTAAATCCCATTGAAACCTTTAATTATCTAAATTGGAGGACATCCTATCATTTTTTTTGTTTCCTTCCAACATTAAAAATTCAAAATATAGAGCAAAAAATTCATAACATAAACAAAGCAACAAAAGGAAACGCTTCTCCCTGAGAAAATATTACATCAGGATTCCTAATGCATTCAGAGTTCAATGGTAGGACGTCACGTGTTAAGTAGGCTCCACCATTTTTAATACCGCCAATATCAATATATTGCGATGAGACCCACTTAACACCTGACGCTCCGTCATTGAACTCCAAACATAAATTTTGTTAAGAGTCATGATATAATATTTTCTACTTCTCCCTGTTCCCCATCCCAATCTCCTTTCAGCCACTCCGCAGCCAAAACCACAAACATGAACCATCTCAGCTGCCACACTCACCGCCGATGTCCACTCTTTCTTCACTTCTCTTTAGACTAAGCTCATGCCCTGTCCTCCACCAATTCGACCAAATACATGCCCATTTCATCACCTCAGGCCTCCTCCGCTCCACCTTTGCAGCAAATCATCTTCTCAAATCCTCCTCCACCTTCCTCAGCTCCCATCTCACCCTCCTCCTCTTCTCCCAACTCGATTACCCCGATCTATTTTCCTACAACATAGCCATAAAATTACTCTCTCAAACATCTTACCCTCTCAAATCCTTCCCTTTGTATCAAAACCTGCTCCTGAGGGGCCTCCACCCCAATGAGTACACCTTCTGCTTCCTTTTTGATTGCTGCTCCCAAAACCTGGCTCTCCTCCATGGATGCCAGCTCCATGCCCACCTCATTAAGTATGGACTCAACCTCGCCATGCACTCATCTACGTCGCTGGTTCACCTGTATGGTCGCTGCGGGTGTCTGCGTGATGCCCAACAGATGTTCGATCAAATGCCTAATAAAAGCAATGTTTCCTGGGGTGCAATGATCCATGCTTTTCTTACCCATGGAGAGTTAATGCCAGGCTTGAAGTTGTTTTCTGTGATGTGCAGGTCTTATATTTTCCCAAGCAATGGGACTTTAGTTAGCATTCTCTCATCATGCGCTGAGCATGGCAAACTGGACATCGGCCGGGCCATGCACAGCCACATAGTGGTAAGTGGCTTGGAGCTGAACTTTTCGCTCGGAACTAGCCTCATTCATATCTATTCTAATTGTGGACTGATTGAAACAGCCACGGATGTTTTCTCTGCAATGCCCGCTAAGAACGTAGCATCATGGAACTGTTTGATTTTTGGACTGGCAAACAATGGCTATGGAGCCAAAGCTGTGGACTTCTTTGAACAAATGAAGCGAGAGCTCAATGTGAGGCCCAATGAAGTCACATTCCTCGGTGTCCTGCAAGCCTGCGCCCATGCCGGACTGGTTGAGAATGGGGTTCATTATTTTGCACAGATGAGCAGAGATTATGGAATCATGCCAAGTTTGAAGCATTATGGGTGCATCGTCGATCTTTATGGGAAAGCAGGGAGGTTTAAGGAGGCCATGGAAGTCATCAGATTCATGCCCATGAAGCCTGATAGTGTGATATGGGTGGCATTGTTCAGTGCCTGCAGAACTCATGGAGATAGGGAACTGGGAGAGCTCATGTCTGCCAATGTTATTAAGCTATTTGCTGATGATTCATGTGGCTACTTGCTTCTTTCTGATGCTTATGCAATCAGAAGACGATGGGATGAAGTTATTTGTGTTAGGAGAATGATGCGAGAAATGGACATTAAGAAAGTGCCTGGTTTCAGTTCCATTTTTGAAGTTTGAAGCTTCTGTTAGTAAGAGGATGCCATTTCTAGCATGGAAGTATGAATTTTTCTTCATTTCTTGGAGATTTACTGCGCCACCGAACCATGAATTTGGATCGCAGATTCTGGAAATGTGGTTTGTACATGAGATGGATTGGTAGAGGAAATAGGATGGTTATGATCATCGGAGCCATCATAGGTGGAAAAAAAAATCATCGTACAATGACGGATCTGATGAAGAGGAGCGAAGCGGATACCATGAAAGATAGAGCCGGAGAAGATGAATCTCTGATGAGACGGAGCAGAGAAGAGCATTGGCAGCATACTTATTGGGATAAAAGAGAGTTTTGGCATTTCCAGTTAGGATTAGGCTTGTAATGTGCTCGGGCTCGGCTTAATAAGTGGTTTATGGGCTGGGGTTAGTGTGCTAACAAGCCAAGCTCAAGCTAGTCTCGGCTCAACCAGTTAGCTCATGAAACAACTCATTTTTAAAAAATATTATTATAAATGTACTTAAAATATATTAAAATTTATAAGTTTATTTTTAACTTATTAAAAATAATATAAAAATAATATTTTATATTTTTTTAATTGTATTCTTATTGTTTATATTCTAATCGTGTTTGTCATTTAATTATAATATATATATATATATATTAGTACATAAACAGGCATGAACTTGTCGATTTAAACTCAAATTGGAGCTCAAATTTGATTAATTAATCAATTTATTTGGTATGTCTAGAGCTTGACCCAACTCATTTATGCCCTTTAGCTAGAGTTGGGGGGTGGAAAGTTTTTTTAGGTGATCTACATATGAAGAGGAAATTTGTATCTGAAGCTAAGACTTATTTTTAAGATGGCCCATTTTTATATAAACAAGAAAAGGAACTTATAATTCGAAGATGTGTGCCTTTAGAAGAAACTTATGAAATTATTCTAAAATATCATAATTTCGATTTTGGGGGACATTTTGGTGTTGATAAAACAACATAAAAAATTTTACAATCTAAATTTTATTGGTCTACAATTTTTAAAGATGTTAATGCTTATATCAAAAATTATGACTAATGTCAATTAGTAGGCAATATTTCTAGAATGAATGAGATGCCCCTCAATTATGTGTTAGAAGTTGAGATATTTGATGTTTGGGGATTAGATTTCATGGGACCATTTATATCATCTTTCAGAAATTTATATATATTGTTAGCAGTAGATTATGTATCCAAATGCATAGAAGTTGTTTCTTTAACTCGATGTGATGCTCACAGTGTTGCAAAATTTTTAAGAACGCATATATTTTGTAGATTTAGGATGCCGAGAGTAATTATAACTGACGGGAAAAGTCATTTCAAAAATGCAGTAATTGAGAAATTAATAAAGAAATATCATATAAATCATAGAATTGTTATTGTTTATCATCCTCAAACAAGTGATTTGGTTGAATTATCCAATCCTGAAATTAAAAGAATATTGGAAAAATCTGTTAATCCAACTAAAATGGATTGGTCAGCTAAAATTGACTATGTTTTGTAGGCTTATAGGACTGCATATAGAACTCCTATAGAAATGTCCCCATACAGGCTAGTATTTGGGAAAGTGTCACCTACCAGTTGAACTTGAGCATAAAGCATATTGGGCTATTAAGAAACTTAATTACAATTTGAAAGATGCTGGTGAGAAAATGTTATTGCAATTAAATAAGCTTAAGAGATAAGGAATGAATCTTATGAAAGTGCTAAGATTTACAAAGAAAAGATAAAGATGTGGCATGATCAGAGGATTTTAACTAAAAATTTTCAGCCATGGTAACAAGTTTTGCTTTACAATATAAAGTTAAGATTATTTCCAAGAAAACTTAAGTTCAAGTGGATGGGCCTATTTGTTGCGATGAAAGTTTATCCCTATTGAGTTGTGAATATTAAAGATCCTAAAACTGATAAAATATTTCAAGTGAATGGTCACAGGTCGAAATCTTACTTTTTAGGTGAACAACCTAAATTAAATGATTTTCTGATGTTGGGTCAACCAGAATAAGCACTAGTTACGTCGGGCTGACGACGTTAAACCAAGCGCTCTGTGGGAGACACCACATAGTTATCTATGTGTTTATTGATATTGTTATGTTGTTGTGTGATTTCAAAAATTCTGGTAGTATTTTGAACATATAATGAGTTAGTGATTAAATGCTCTGTGGGAGGCACCCCATATTTATCTGTGTTTATTTATATTATTTTGTTGTTGTGTGAGTTAAAAAATTCTGGTAGTATTTTGACCATATAATGAGTTAGTGATTATTCTAAGACCCTAAAAGATGACTTAGACATATTAGAATGAATGTTTGGACGTTAAGTTGACCTGTGTTAATTTGAGCATTGGTGCTTAAGCGCCAAGATCCGGCGCTTAAGCACAACAGTTAAAAAACATGTGCGAATTTGGTTTCTAAAAGTTCTAACTGCAAATTGGTTAACTTTAACATATAAAAGTAGCTCTAAGACGTGCCTAGGAGTTATGGGGGAGGTTTAAAGCCTATAAATAAAAGGGAATAAGGAGAAATTTCACCACACCTCCATTTAACCCTTAAATTCTAAGTGAAAAGAGAAGTTTTGAAAAAAGTTTTCTTGGGAGAGTAATTTGAAGGAGGAAGCAATGAGAAATAAGTTTATTAGTCAAAGTGCGCAAGAGTTATATAACGGTTTCCTTGTCATTAGTATTGAAGGAATAGCGGAGAAAATCATTAAGAATGAGGCTAACATAGCTTCAATTGAAGCGAAAGCGATGGAAGTTAACGCACATCTGGATCATATGGGATGGCAGCTTAAGATGCAGTTTAGCCATACCAATTTTATAGAAGAAGCAAACAAGGCAATGTATCTAAAGAACAAGTGGATTGAAGAAGATTCAACTCGAGTTATTAATCATCATCCATTCTTTCAAATATACATTCCAAATGCTGAAGGAGAGACTAACGATAAGCCGGAATTTGTTCCATCATCTAGAGAGTGGAATTAAGTTTGTGAATTTGTGTTTATCTATTTAGTATTTGTTAATGTTAAGTGTGTTTTAATGTGTCTTTATATGTTAATATTGTTTAGTGTTTGTGCTACGAATTTTCTCATCCGAGACTATTTAGATTGAGAATTTATGTATTTGAAAGTGTTTTTAATTGTTCGTGAATTAATATAAATGTTTTGTTTGTGTGAAATTTTGTGTTATTTAGTGTTGGATTGAATTAGTTTAAATCGATGTATCTTGAGTAAGAAAAGAGTTAAGAGGGGAGAAAATAGTTGTTACAGTATTTTGAGATCATAGAGGGTTGGTTGACTTAGGCTAGGAGTGCATTTCACTTAAATCGAAAAAATCAAAATTTATGCACTGGTGCCTAAGCATCAAAACCCGCGCTTAAGCGTTGCCTAAACTGATAGACTAGTGACAAAGTGTTGAACCATTCGTGCTTAAGTGTCGGTTCACGAAAATTGATTCGTTAATGGTTTTATTTGAATTTTTGGTATGAAAAACTCCATAAATGCACCTTAGCTCGCCTTCTTCCTTGATTTTTTGCGATTTCTAGGCTAGGGCATCACCTATTTTAAAGATTTCTTGGAGGATTCAAGCCAAATTTCTTAGATTCATCTTCTTGAGGTAAGAGCTTCACTTCTATGCAAAAATTTTTTATTTTCATCATGTCTTTTGAGCACATTCATGAGCTACCCAAAAATCACTATTCATGGTGAAAATTTTGGAAAAATTGATGGAAAATGCATGGATTTGTTAGTTTAAGCTTTTAGGAGTTGACTTTAGTGATTTGGAGATGATTATCGAATTTATTTTGAATTTTATACATTTTTTTAGAAAATGGCACCAAGAATGAAGAGAAGCATGGGAAAAGCTCCGTTTGATTCAAGTAAATTTGTTAATTCGAGAGCTCGGGATCGGTATAGCGAAGCACTGCATTTGAGAAAATTAATTCATGAGCGATGTTTTAAAAATTTGGGAGGAGCTGTTGAAGAGTTAATAGTTAGTCGCCGGTGGGAGCGATTCTGTTATTTTCTACTATCGCTGTGATTTCAGTGATACGAGAGTTTTATGCTAATCTCTCTGAGGCTGATGAAGGAGTCATAGTGAGGGGGAAGACAGTATCATTTTCTCCTAAGGTAATTAATCAATTTTATAAATCGCCCCCGAGCATGTTATGTTTTCATTCAAACTATAGTCCTACTGAGGAGGAGCTAGACGAGATTATTTCATCTTTGATTGTTAGGAGAGGATTATGGAAGATTACAAATGAAAGAAGGGTAAACTTTTCTACTTCAAAGTTGGATGCAACTGCAAAAGCATGGCATTATTTTATTTCTGCTCGTTTATTACCTAAAAATCATTTGAGTGAAGTGACTCGAGATAGAGCAACTTGGAACTATTATATTCAGCAGTCCAAGCCTATTGCGAATTTAGGTGACTTCGGTTGTCTCAGATGTAATTAACTATAGGGGGTTGCCTCTATAGGGAATTAAGAATCCAGGTTAATTTAAACCCTCTCTAATCTTTGTATTAGATAGAGGAATTTGTCGGCTATAAATTTGCATACCAAAATAGAGTCATAAGCTTTTAAGTTTAGATAGTTAAGTCTACCAATAAGTGATACATTCATCCTTCGAGGTGATATATCATTTATGGTATCGTGCTTAGCTATTTAAACTATTAGATATATGAGGTCTATCTGGTCTCATCATTTTTCAAAAAGAATAAAAATACAACTTTCACAAAATTAAAACTACATTATATATTATACTAAATTTAATTTTTTTTTTTAAATCTTATTTTCAAAAAAAAATAGCTGACACCATACTTGTACTAACGACCTCTCTTGGAAAATCTAGGGTTAGCACTTGAATGTGCGACATCGTCGTCTCTTGCTTTGGTAAGATATGTTGGGAAGTTCTCCCTAGATTTTCAAAAGGGGGTGGGGGGGATTCTTCATGCCGTCGTGAGGTTGGGCTAAGTACAAAGCTTTTCCCAATTTCAGAACACCTCCAAAGTTTTACAAAGTGAGCTTGCTATAAAACTTTTCTCACTTTGCCAAATCCAACCTCCCAATTTCTCCAAGGGAAATTGGGTCATTCAAAGGAAAGGGAGTAAGGGAATCCAACCAAATTTGGTTTATGCTAGGGTTCACAGCAAAGGGGATTCACTCAACTTTCGTAAGGGGATTGGCCATGCATTGAAAACCCTTCCCTAAAGGCTCACTCTAGAAATCCAACGATACATAATGTGGGTAAGTGACTGTGCTGGCTCACGCCGGCGCACGCATTCCGGGCGGGCGATCGAACTCACACGCCTACCACAACTAAAACCTAGGGCTAGCTATGGAAAGGAAATGCAAGGGGAAAGAGTTTCACCACCTCGATGTTTGCACGATGTCCACTGGAGTTCGAAAAGAAGCTCTTATAGAAGGTGGTAAGAAGTCCACAAGTCATCCCTAAAGAGTGAAAGCAGCCCTCCTCACTGGAGAGTTATCCGAAGTTGGCCAAAGTTTGTCAGAGTTGCCTTCCCCAAGCTAAGATGATGTTTCCCTAGTCGTGCTCCTTGAAGACTTCACTGGAGTTGAAGAAGAAGTCGGCGCAAGAAGAAGGGCGAAGGATAACTAGCCCTAATTTTCTGCCTTCAAGAAACTCTCAAAACTC
>NEWO01000676.1:217564-252946 GCA_003013225.1 Phalaenopsis aphrodite | reverse complement strand
GAGAAGAAGAAGTGGAAGGGGAGGAGAAACCCTAGCTCACCAAGGAAACCTCACCACCCTAAAAGCTCCCACAGCAGAAAATGACTCTTTCTTACAAGAAGAAATAAACACCTCTTCAGCAAAATGGCATTCCCTTGAGAATGAGGAGGGTTGCAAAGATAAGCAGCCCCTTTCCTCCTAAATGACGAAAAGGCCTTCAAAAGAAGCCTGAGAAGCTTCTAAAGTGAGGGGAAAGTGGTCCTTTTTACATCACTTCTGAGGCTCATGATTATTTTTCTGCGAAAAAAACAGCCTCGTGAGTCAAAATGACATTTTTTTGTGATTTGGGTTGTGATTGGCGTCGGGGGTGGCGTCATGGTGCTAGGGGTGGCGTTTAGGCGCCAGGCAGGTGATGTCTAGGCGCCAGGCAGATGATATCTAGGCGCCAGATAGTGACGCCTAGGCGCCAAGCTCTTAGGAAACATCTATTTTTTGTCTGTTTTGAGCGTCTAAACACCCGGTTTAGGTGCCAAGGTGCCCAGAAAAAAAAGGTCTCAATGTTAAAATCAAGTATAGACACACAGTTTATTTGTGCCAGATGGTCCGGAAAGGTATTTTGGGCACGTGAGCCTCTGAGAAAGGCCCTGGGTCGTTGATCTAGCCCGAAACCCTTATTTTCACTGAGAATGTCTGATGAAAGATTTCTTCGATCTGGAAGCTATAGAAAACTTCATGTGAGTGAAACATAGTGTCATAACTTTAAAATGGAGTATTTTGGTCGGTCATTCACTAGAGAAATCAGTGCTAACAGTCGTCCTGAGCCACAGCGTGGATAGGGTGTCCTGAACCAGGTGGACTTCGTAACTTCCTATGGTCGTAGGAATTTCCATATGGACGTGTGGTGACTTCTAATCATCAAATTAGGTACCATCCACGCCTCACATCCCAAATGGGCCTCCCAAAGGGAATTTTCCATTGTTTGAATTGCCACCAAAACTAGCTACTTACCCCAAACAAGTGGTAGAAGGTTCCGGGTGGGAGTCTTGAGCTACCGAATGCTACGGACTGACCGTAAACTACACTAAGTCATGTGGGTGGACACCCTACACTCGTGACATCAAACATTGACGTCAATCGACCAATCATCAGGATTTAATACACTATGTAAAAAGAAGCTAGGGGACTTATGTAACTGGTAATACATGGTTTGATATATGGAGAATGCATAAAAATACTGCTAAAGCACTCAAAACTTGCAATTGAGAGGTTTTTTGGGATCTACCAAATAGGGTTATAAAGGCTGAAGAAGTTAGAAGGTTGGAAGAAATTGACATGGAGGATGATCAGGTTAGGGATGAAGTAATTAAGGCACACAATAATTTGCTAAGATCTATGAAACAGGAAGAGCATTTCCTTAAGCAGAAAGCAAGTAAAGTGCATTTTTGGAGGGGGAAAAATTTCACAATACTTCTATGCGTGCGTTAAAAATAAGAGGAGAGTCAACACAATTGTGAAAATTCACAAGGAAGGAAGGGTTTGGTTAACTACACAAGAAGAGATATGTAAAAGTGGAGTGGAATTTTTTAAAAATCTTCGTGGTAAAGGAGGTGTTACACATCCAGTAGTTTAAATCTTCTACAAGACCAAGTTCAATTCACTTGTACTCTCAATCTTACTGGACCACAGAATGAGACCGAAATCTGGGAGGCTATAAACTCAATTGAGAATAATAAAACAACAGGGTCTGATAGCTTCACTACTAAATTTTGTAAGGTTTGTTGGGATAATATCAAAATTGATGTCCTTGCTGCTGTATGGAGCTTTTTTCTGGGGGAGGAGATGTGCAATTATTTCTCTAATTCGACTATTATTCTTGTGCCAAAAATTAAGGAAAAAACAACTTGAGATCACTTTAGGCCCAGCTGTCTCACTATAGTGATCTCCAAGGTAATTATTAAGATCTTGCTAGACAAATTGCAACCCCACCTTTCCACTCTGATTAAATTGAGCCAATCTGCATTAATATCATTGATAATATTTTATTGGGTCCAATATAATGTATGACTTGGATAGAAAATGTAGAGGTGAAAACTTAATTATCAAACTAGATCTTAAAAAAGCATATGATTCATTTAGTTGGAATTTCATAATGGAGGTGCTGAAGGGAATAGGTTTCCATAAAACCATCTGCAATCTTATTAAAAGATGGATGTACGGCCATCACTATTTTGTTCTTATAATGGGGAGCTTCGTGGCTTTTTACATCTGATAGAGGTATTAAAAAAGGTGATTCACTCTCTCCAACTATTTTCATTCTTGTTTATGATTATTTTTTAGAATGGTTAATAATTTGCAAAGGGTTGGGGGACACAATATCATCACAAAGCCAAAATGTTGATAAATCATCTTGTTTATGTGGATGATACTATCCTATTCACTAATGCAATATCATCACAAAGCCAAAATGTTGATAAGTCACCTTGTTTATGCGGATGATACTATCCTATTCACTAATGCAAGCCATTATGTGATGAAAAAGGTCTATAAACTCCTGTTAAATTTTTAGAAGGCATCAGATATGTCCTTCAACCTAAATAAATGCCAAATCTTTTTTGGTAAGCATATGGGATTGACGATGAAAAGTTGGGTTAACAATTATACCGGCCTTTCAGTCAGTGACTGAAGTGCCTCTTAAATAACTGGGCGTAATCTTGTGATTGGTAGAACGAACCAAATACAATTTGATGTCATTGTATGTAAAATTTAAAATAGAATTGGAGAGTGGACCAATTTATTTCTATCCTTTGGGGGAGGACTCACTTTGCTTAAAAGTGTTTTGAACACTATTCCTCTTTATGTGCTCTAAGTTGTTCGTTTAAATGCTAGCACATAATTAATGCTATAATGATTATTCAATAAGTTCTTATGTGCTGGTGACAAAAAGAAAAGAGTGTGTGATGTGTGGAAAGAACTTTGTAAGCCACAATATGCATGTGGCCTTGGCCTTAGAGATTAATAACATATTGCAGAAATAAACAACATTAAGCGGTGGCTGAACTTCAGAAATTTGAATTCCATTTGGGTTATGTACATGCATGCAATGTATTGTAGGGGATTGCACCCTACTCAAGTGGTTTATAAAAATGGGGATTCTTAAATTTGGGAAGGTATGCTTAAAGTAAGAAATTGTGTTGAAAGCGATATACTCTGTAATCTTGAAGAAGGCAATATCTCCTTTAGGAAGGATACATGGTGTATGGAAGATTTTACTAGCTTTTACAATGAGGTTTATGGTGAAGTTAAAGTGGTGGATTGTTGGCAAGGCAATAGCCTGAAAATTGATGTTCTTGATAGTCTGGTGAGGAAGGAGTTTGCTTGCTCAATCTCCAAGATTCCTTTTTGTAGGTCTCAAAAGGATAAATTGCTTGCTAAATTCTTTTCTACAATTTCTCTCATAAAAGCTATCTATCTAAAACTGCATCACTGGAGCATTGTTACATGGGCAAATAAAGTGTGGTGTAAATTTTTCTCCTTCAATGTCCTTTTTTATTTGAAGAGCATATAATGGTTTGCTACCCACCGATGATATACTTAAACTAAAAGGATTAAGGTTGCCTTCTCAATGTGTGTTCTGTAGGTGTGATGAGGAAACAGTCGAGCATCTATTATTTACTTGTACCTATACCATGCATATCTAGAACGCAGTTGGAAGGAAATCGGGCTTGCTAATAACAGACAGTGGCTGGAGCATTATCCAGCAGTGCACAACCAATTGGAACGTGGGGCATGATGCTAATCATATCACTAAGTAAGTTCCTTATATAGTCTTATGGTTTATCTGGATGGCTCACAACTCATATAAACATGATAATGTGAGGGTGAAAGAGGATAGTGGTGGCCAATGTTGTAGGATATATACATCAAATTATCAGTTATGCTATGGTTGATTATGTTTTTTTTTCCGCTAGTATTAATTATTTACAGGAACAATACCAGGAAGCAGATAAGCAAAATATTACAAGTAGGATTCAACATGTTATATGGAGGGAACCCAACAGCCCCTGAATCAAGGTAAATACGGATGATGGTTGGTCTAAAGGCAAAGCTGGAACTGGAGGGGTATTCCGGGAATTCACAGATAGCAAACAGTGCGTTGGAAGCAGAAGTTTGGGTTGTATTATTGGCGGTCAAATTGGCTGCCACATTTAAAATGTTTTATATACGCATGGAGTTAGATTCATTGGAGCTAACTAATATTCTTAAGGAGTTAGACATTCCCCTTGGTTCATTTCGTTACAAATTAATCGTATCTTTTGTCTTGTTGGTAAATTGTATGTTGTGTGTAGCTTTATACCTAGGGAAGGAAATAGAGCCGTTCATTGGATTGCAAAAAGGCATAATCCAATTAGCTTTATACCTTTTGCTAATTGGATTGCAAAAGGTGGCGATTGAGAAGACATTTCCTCTTTCAATTAAGATTCTGCTGCATGGAGATTCACTTGACATTCCGTATCTAAGAGTTAAAGCCAGTAATTTCTGGATTTTGCTTACTTTTTTGGAGGCTAAACGGGTATACAATTTTATGTTTTGGAGCATTTCTTGGATGGGTATACATGTTATTTTTGGAGCTACTTTTTCACGTGGAGTTGTAGCTTGGGAGTGGAAACTTGGGGGTGAGCATTCTGTACTCTTTTTTTTTTATTATTATTATTAGTAGGTTCTGTAACTGGTTTTTTGAGGAATTAAAATGCTTTTTTTTTTCTGTCTTCTTCGCTAGTTTTGTTTTTTCTCAGTCCTCGTTCATATTATTGCTAGCCCAAAACATTTTCCAACACAAGAAAATATTAGTTGGGCAGAGATTTCTTATATGTATTCATTAAGATGAAAATTAATTGTTATCAAAAGAAATAATCTTACTAAATTATTCGTTAAGCAAGTGCAATCAAAGGGAACAACCAATTTGTTATGTGCCGCTTACTTCACCTCAAAATTAACATGTTGGCATGGTGGGTAAACAACTATTGACTATATCTAGCTATATTTATATCCTTTAGACATCACCAATTATTTTTCATACTTGAAGAAAAGCATAAATCATAATTTTTTCATGAACCTGAGACAATTTGCGTGATGCACCCAAACTTCTGTAGCAATGATAAACCAACTAACCATACTCTTTACCTGCAATGAATATAGAAAGCATTTATTGTGAATATAAAGACAGAAGAATGCAACAGCTGAGAGTCAAATCAGACATGGCATCTCTTCTCCTATTTTTCCAAGCTCTTATAAGAGGACAGGATAAAATTGGTGAATCATTGGAAGCATCAGGTGAGAGTGATTTAAGCACTGTGTGTAGCTGCACAAAGAAGAGAGGAAAGAGTAACAAAAACCAGATATCCACAAAAGAAAATTACTACAATGAAAGGACAGGCATCACCTGCTATGCAGAAGAGACTTGGAAGATAGCAGAATGTTTCATTAGGCCTTAGAGGAAATCGTCTGTGTGTAACTCATGCAAAACAGCTACTGTGTTTATTCCAAACCATATTAAAGTCGCGTGCTTCAAAAAACTTGAAAATTGTATAATGCACTAAAAAATATGTATTGTGTATGCGTTTATAATTTATATGATTACATGCGTGTAATAGAATTACTTTTGGGACAAAAACAAATAGCTTGCTGATACAGATGTTATATTTATTATCACTGATTCCCATAAATAATGGTAACTAAATATGAACATGGTGTAGATACATTTCGAACAAAGATGGAGCAAAAACTATTTATTCTGTATGTGACAAAAGAATACCTGCCCATTCTTTTCAAGTGTATGGTATGCCTGGCTCAACTTTCTACGAAAGCCATGTATGGGTTTCAATGGGCTTGGGAAACTAATTAAACAAGGACCTGAGATCTTGCAGCAAGCCGCGAGCATTTAGTTCGAGAGCTTTTTCTTTGCCCACAGATACAGAACTCAAGAAGCTCTAGATCCTCATCACAGGTCAAGATAGTTGCCAACTCCGGGTTATCCAAAAGCATCTTGGACGTAAGGTATCCAGCTATAGTCCATGTCTGATACAGCCTTGCTTGCTTACCAATAAACCTACCTGTGTGAGTGTCATAATATTCTGGCCATTTATCATTCGATATCCTTTTTTCAGCAAGCATCACAGCCCTCTCAGCCATCCCCGGTCTCCCATTTTTAATGCAAGCCAATGTAAACTGAAAGCCGAACATAATAAAATATTAGCTTTGTGTAGAACTTCTCCAAGAAAATAAAAAATCTGATTTGCTTGGCCCCAAATCCCCAATAATAGACTGTACAATATAAAAATGAGAGAGGAATATGCTTACTCGAATCAAGGAGAATTGTTCCCTAATTGTCCATACTAAAGGGCTATTTGGTAGCATGCTTTTAATAGAATCTATGGCTGGATATAACGAAAATCCAGCCAAATATGGAAAAAAGGGAAGTCAAATCCGGCACTCCGCTAAATACAATTTTCTTCTCCATTTCGACGTAAATTTGAATTTATTAAATTCGATCAGTCGTGGTATTTGATGGATTTAGCTTTAGGAAGAATAATTCACCAGCGAGGCTACTGTTACAGTGCCCCGAAGAGACGAATTCAATGCGATCGCCTCACTGTTTGCCATCGACTTCAAACGGATTGTTCCAATTCTTCTGAATTTAACATCATTCCTTGCCCCATTTCACTTTTTCTACACATCCTAAAAAAAAAATTTCTTTCACTATGGGTGAAAGCTTTGCGAGCTCATTTATGAGAGTGGTCTCACAGCGAGAAAAAAAAGAAAAAAAGCTACAAAGAAGATATCAATCGGATGAACGCAATACCTATGAGGGCTTCACATGGGGAGTTTCCAATGGAGAACAAAGACATTGGAGACGAAGTCAAAGAGGTTAAAAAATAGAGTTTTGAGGAAAATAAGATATTATAAATTTGGCAGAGTTCCTCGGCGCCACATGGTAGATTCAGGGATGGAAGAAAGAGGAGCCAACCATATTGTGGGATCTCATGCCAGAGCGGCATATGGGAGCCAATAGGATTCTTGAGGAGACTAAGGAGGAGACAGATAAGAAAGTTGAGTAGATTTTTAGGTTCTTACAACATTTAATTTTTATTCATTATAGAATTTTTTTAAAAAAAGTTATTTTTGACTTTCAAATATATCATACCACAACAAATTTTCTGATTTAAGTAGTTATGGTGTGAGCATTGTATTTCATATTTAAATTCTTTGCAAATCAATCGCTGTTAAATCCTAAAATAAAATGCCAAACACGACAAACAAAAATTTTACTAGATTTAATCTTAACTGAACCAAACACTATTCTAGATTAAGTAGCATCTGGATTTGAAAAATCCAGATTTGTAGGATTTACTAAATCATATTTTAATTAGATCCTGGTTGCAGATAAACACCCCCTAAAATAAGCAATAAAAGGACTAAGAATCAGATAACGTAATATAACAAAATAAACCGATTTATAATAACAAAATTATTATGAAATTTTGTGTTCCTCGAGTTGAACTGAAAATATCAATCAAGCCATTCTTCGAGTTGAGGCCTTCAATGTAATTTGTTGACCATTTGAGGTGTATAGATAAGACCTAACTCCTAATAATTTCTTTTCCTTGATGAAATTTTATATATATTTCCACATATTTTGTTCTGCCTAGCTAGACAGGATTCTTTCAATGATAATAGCAGACTCATTATACTTGTACATTCTCATTAGTTTTCCTTTTATTTTTTATACATCCTCATTCATCTTGCAACTAAGATTCTAGATTCTCTGAGTAACCTTCTCCAAGATTTCTAGCTTGAAACGATGCTTCCGTGCTGCTACGAGCCATGACATATTACTTTTTGCTTCACTAATCACCAAATTTTCCCAAAGATAAGTGCAGCACCAAGAAGTTGGGCTGTGTTCAATAATAGAACAGACCCAATCCACACAAGTAAATATTTTGAACTATCCTCTAGACATCTTTTCAAAAAATAATCCTTTGTTTGAAGCCATTTTTAAGTATACAAGTATTAAGCACAACCTCCATGTTTTCTTCTCATATTATTTACAAAGTGGCCCATCACGCCAATAGGAAAACTAATAGCTGGCTCAGTGTGAGGAAGGCAAAATAATTTTTCAACCAGCCATTGATATTTACACTTATCCACATTACCGTCTGTAGTATGTGGTTGACCCTCTTGATGGGGGGCCAAATATGGTTTATGACGCTTCCAAATATGGTTTATAACCCTTCCAAAGGTCCCTGGGAATGATGTATAGGCTTTGGTTAGATTCAATTTGATATGGATTTAAGGTTTAAGGAAACAAATGGGTCAGCCTAGGTCAAAACCCAGTCCAACCGTGAGTAGCAATTCCAACTACAAAATTCAATTGAGGAGAACTAGAAGGGTTTCGGGCCTTGAAATCACTTAAAAGTTCTTATAGGGATGAGTCTAAATTCAATTGAGTCAAGAATTGTGGATGTTTCTTCGGTATATTTTAAAACACAAGGCCTGATGAAGCTCTCATATGGTCGAAAATACAATTTTAAGGTTTTAGGCTTTAAAAAAGAGATATGGATGAGAGCAAATGACAGGAAACTTTTATGTCTTATTACAAGGCTATAGTTTGATTCTAACACTTTTTAAGGATGTTGAAGGAGTTTTAGCCTACCAATTGGCTTCTAGAACAAGAGTGGGTCTTAACAAAACTAGGTCTTGTTGCAGAACCGTGGTTGGCAGCTCAAACTAGGTTTTGAGTCAAATTTTTAGGCAAATATAATGGTAAATTTCTTTATTTTAAGAAGAGCTGTGTTCATTAGATAAAGAACATAGCAAGAAAAAAATAAGAAAAAAATAATATACTCGCACACCAAAGTGACTAGTAGGAAGAGAAAAACTTCTTTTTATTGTGAGATTGGCTACCAAGCCAGTCTCCTTTAATTTTTATGACTCAAAACATCATCACAATAACATCAAGCTTCTTTAAATTTCAATAATTAAATTTAAAGGCTTTACGATAATATATATATATATATATAAATGATAAAAGAGAGAGGCAAGGTAGTTTTCCAATTATGTGGATGAGGGGTAGTTAAGAATATATAATCACCCATAATCATCTTCCAGAAGAGTTATGATCAGCAACCGTTGATTGAAAAATGATTAATCGATAATTTTAATTATCAATGAGTTATTTCTATAAATTTTGCATATTTTTTCATATAGATTTGAAAAATTAAATTTCAAATTAAACAATTTGGGTTTCAAAAATTTAAATACTCAAATTTACCAATACATAATCTTATACAACATATAGTCTTAAACAATAGTTACAAAGAACCCTAGACTCTTTTTGCCATTTGTTTGATTAAGCACCATCTTCTTGCTCTAAGCTTTAATGATTGGTAGTCCATTTCTTCATGGATTAGTACCTCGCACCACAATAATTCTCCTCCACTAAGAAAAACTCTTATTTTGCCAAGTTGATTTAATTTGCACTTGTAGAAAAATTTACCTTCACTTTTTTTTTTTTTTTCATTGAGATGGTGGTGAATTCACTATAAAAAAGCAAGTAAAATGGATAGCAACCGAAGATTTTTCAAATAAGATACTAAAGGAAAAAAATTAAAATCCCTTAATACTCCCATCAAAATTACGTGAATATGATCATAAGAAAGTAATTACATTGTGACATAGCCAAAAATTCTCAAGATTTATAAAATCATTTAACAAAAGTCACCAAACAATTCTTTAACCAAGAATCTTAAAATTTTCGCCTAAGATACCAAATTAGTGTGACATATAGTTGACCCTTTTGATGCCTTCAAATATGGTTTAAAACAGTTCCCAAATTTCTTAAAAGTGGTGTATATGGTTTTATTTGGTTCAATTTGATGTGAATTTAAGGCAACAAATAAATCAATCTAGGTAAGAACCTTGATTAATCTGAGAGCAATAATTCCAACTTCAAGATACTATTGAGAAGAGATGGAGTTTCCTAGGCCTTAGAATCAATTGGAATTATTATAGAGGAATCTTCAACTTTCCAAGAATTTTAGATTTTTTTGAGAATTTTAAAAAATTCAAAGTCTGATGAAAATCTAGCCAACCCTAAAATACAAATTTAGAGTTTTAGGCTTTCAAAAATGATTTGGGTTAGAGCAAAAGCCTGAAAATTTTATAGTTTAATTATGGAGTTGTTTTCAAGGATTTTAAAGGGGTTAAGATCACCAATTGGCCTCCTAAACAAGACTGGGTCATATAGCAAAGGAATCATGGTTGGCAACACCAACTAGGTTTCGAGTGAATTTTATGGAAAAATATTGTGGATTTTTTTTTTTTTTTTTTTTTTTTTGTGAAGAAATGAGTTTAGAAAAAAAATGTAGCAAGAAAGATATAATATGAGATTGACTATCAAACTAAACTCCTTGAATTTTACTCATTCAAAGCATCAACACAACAATTTTTTTTATTTATTTATTGAAACAATCAAATATAAAGATTTTACAACAAAATATTAAAAAAAAAAAAAAAAGGAGTGGGGGTGGACAGGTTAAGTGTGAAGATGGGAAAAAGAGGTGGTACATTTATAATCACCATTCATGCGAGAAAAATAAATAACAAATAATTTTAATATCAAGTAATTAATTTTTATGAATTTTACATAATTTTTCCCTTAGATATTTGAAACATTAAATTTCAAATTAAAAATTTAAATTCTCAAAATATAAAGATTCAAAATTTAAAATTTATACTTTTCAAAATTATTTGTTATTTATGAACATTACAAATGCATAATCTTATACTGTATATAACCTTGAAACAGCAAATATTACACATAAAATAAAAATCCTATAATTCATTTTACCACTTTTTTTATTAAGATACACATAAAGTAACAAACACTATTAAACAAGTAGCAAAAAATGTTCTTGGAGAATCAAAAGAAAAAATATTTACAAATAAAAATAGTTTGTGGTGGAATAATAATGTGCAAGAAAAGATAAAATATAAGAAGTTATGTTATAAAAATTGGTTTAAATGTAAAAGCTTAGAGAACTGGAAAAAATATCAAACGGCCCGCAGGGAGTCTAAAAGAACAATCGGTGACGCTAAAAATACTGCTTNAGAGAAAGTCGTCTTAGATGGTTTGGTCATATTAAACGTCGACCATTAGATGATCCGATTAGGAGAGTAGATGTTTTAGATTCGACTTGTGTTAAGAAAGGCAGAGGTAGACCTAGGAAGACTTGGGCTTATTGTATTAAAAATAATCTTAATTTATTAGAACTAAATGAAAATATGACACTAAATAGGACACAATGGAGAAAAAGGATTCATGTGGCCGACCCCACGTAGTGGGATTAAGGCTTTGTTGTTGTTGTTGTTGTTGTATCCATTTTCTTCCTACTAGCTTTAATAGTTAGTTCATTTATTCTTACATTGGCATCTTGTGACATCACAATTATCATTATTACATCCAATCTAACTTGAACCTAAGCATTCATTTCCTTTTGAGAAGATCCAAAGTATCTTTTTACTAGAAGGCAAACTTCTTTCCCCAGCTGAGTTACTTGCACCTCCAAAAAGTAAATAAGATTGCACAATATTGGAGATAAACCAGACCAATACGGAAAATAAATATTATTTCTCAAAATAAACATGCGGTTACACGAATACTATGACAAGGAAATAAAAAAACAATCACACAGCGCTAACACACAAATAGGGCTGGATTCGAGGTGAATGGAAGGCTGTCGTATGGGGCTGTGGCTGAGGAAAGGAAAGTGGTTGGGGTGGTCTGGCGACAAAGGATGGTGGATGGAGGGCCGGGAGACAAAGGAAAACAGGAATGGGGGACTAGCGACAAGGGGAATAGCAGGTTTGAAGGTTGGAGACAGGGAAACAGTAGGCTAGGAGGGTTCCAAGGCAAGGAAACAGCAGGTTGGAAGGTTTGGCAGCAAGGAAACAGCAGGCGAGGAGGCTCGGCAACAAGGAAACAGTGGTGGGAAGGTTTGGTGGCATAGAAAGCCAGTAGAAGGGCAGCTGGTGGCACTGGACAGCAGGTAGAAAGGTATGAAGGGGCGGCAACAAGCACAAGAGGGAAGGATACGCAATCGAAGTACCTTCACGCCGTCGGATATGGTCATAGAACTTGAGAAGGGATGTCGGCTGTCCTGATAGAAATCTGAAAAAAAAACTGCCCTAAAACACGACAAATAACATATATAAAGACCTAGGGTGAAGAAGAGTGGGCCCCACTCCAAGATGAGAGAAACAAATGCTTAGAATGACCGGTCGTTCATTTTATTGCCTAGACCAAACAGGTCCTAGGCATTCGCGGCAGATGCCGCGCGACTAGGGTGAGGATGCCCCACATCACTGCCTATCACTAAACACTATTATTTAGCTAAGGATAACTTATAAATTTCTTTCTCAAAATCCCTTGTTAAGAGAATATTATTCTCATAGACAATAAGTATACCCTGTAGGTTTGGAAGATTATTTGAAGCCATTCAACTTGTTAGCATTAGCTTGTGTAAAAAATCATGGGACGCGCTTCTCCAAATCCTCATTCGAAAATATATTCTTCCCACTCAGCGGATATAATGGCCAATTAAAATTTAATGCAAGTGATAGCAACATTTTAACGATATTCAACTTGGTTATAGAAGAAAATATGTTAGGCCTTGTCTATCTTTAACAAATTTTGAAAATTGAACCACCTTATGCTGATTCAATTGAACTATCATTAATTAGTAACTATGTGATCGAAATAAGGAGAGAAAAAAAGGTGGCTGAGCCAGCGACCACAAATGAATGAGCAGGCTCGACACTGAGAGTGATGACGCACAAATGATATGTGCAGCTATGTGGAAAACAAATCATGAGCTAGACGATGTGTGGAGCAGGGCATGAGCAGGCTCAAGTGAGAGGTGAGTTTCTGCATGAAAGCTCTTATATAATGGAGGAAGTACGAAACACAAGCAGATGAGTGGGAGCGATGAAGTCTACAAGCTGAACACTTGTGGGAGATTCTTGTGGCCCGAGTGTGTGGCTTGGCAAGCAAATAGTAAGAGATCAAGGGACAGAGGATCGTTTGAGCTTCACTCAAACAGACAGTTTGCCTAAGTGGATTAGCGAGCAAGTTTGCGTGTTGAGGCATGACAGCAACAAGGTGAACATATGAGCAAGCAGGTTTCTCAAATAAAGGGAGAGAAATAGGTGATTGTCATAAGACGAGAACAACAAGAAAAGGTTAGAATTTATTACACACACAAACACAAACACGCGCGCGCACACACTATAAAAATTATAAACGTTGAAAATTTTAATTCACAAATTCTAAATAATATATGAAGTCAAATTTTCATAAAAACCATAGTCATTAAATTATGAAAAGATGTAATGTATATAAATACATATTAATAGGTTAAGATATAATGCATAAATTATAGATTCATTTAAAATTTTAATGGTATAATGTCAAATATTGAAAGATAAAAATAATACATTGTTAAGATATAAATTAATGACTCAAAATATTTTAATGATTTATATAATTGAATAAAACAGGGATAACTAAGTTGAATAAAGGGGAATTAAATATTGAAAAAAATAATAATTTGTTAATAAATAAACATTACTTATACATTATTCTAGTTGTCAAATTGAAGGAGTCGGAGTGTATGAAATAAAAAAGTGAAAAATCATATTGTCACAAGTCAAGGGGAATACTAATATTTTTTTACAGTAATACTATTAATTCCGTTAGACCAACTGTATTATCTAAATGTGAGCACATATATTTTTTAAAAGTAATACTGTTGGTTTCCGCTAAACCAATTGTATTAGGTAATATTAATACTTATTTAAATATATTAACATTATAAATTACTTATAATTTATCTACTCTATGAAATGATTTAGGAATATTAAAATGAATGATATGGAATCTCTCAGTATGCATAAATTACACACACTAATTATTAAAAAATATATTGAATAATATGAAAAATGTAAATGAAATTAACTATTTAAAATATTTGTATGTGCATATTGGCTGACGGAGTTCACCTTATAAAATTAGTTGTGGATGCTAGGGTATCTAAGCATGTAATTTGGAAAATTATATTAATATTGAATACCTTAAAATAAACTTTTAAGAAGGTGCTCTTAAGATGAACATAATATATTCAAAAAATATAAATAAGATACGATATCATACAACATGATAGAATGTTTCAAAATTACTTAAATGAACATCATTTAACAAATAAATTTCCAAATGATTTTATATTGATTTAGCATATTTGACAAGCATGCAGGATATTTTCTATTTTCACCATGTTGCTGTAATTTTAGAGGTACGAGTTCATTGAGTTAGTGATAACTCATAATGATTCAAACTAAAAACGTCAGAAAAAATTTGCCAAAAAAATTGTGAAAGAGAAAAAATGTTTGTTGAACATGCAAAATAATTGAGAGAATGGTAATTAAATTTACAATTGGTTTATTTTAAAATAGATTTCAATTTTATTTCGTTGGTGGCCTTCTCACTTCATTAAATAATTAATTAGTGATGGTAATTAAAATTTAAAATTTCTATCAAACAAAATATTCCTGTCTTAGTAATTCTAACCCCCCAAGCCAAGTCATGACAAAATATTTCTTGATAATCTATTTCATAACATTGAACTAATCTTTTTTCTAGGAGTTAGGCATTAAAATTGTTCATGCTCTTATCTACATTATGTTTGACTATGAAGTTACACTTAGGTCCCCCATCATGCATTTTTTTTTTGTTGGTAGATTAAATAATTTAAATGGTCCAATTTTCTCTGCTTGAATCTCTTCTCAAAAAGCTTTCTTCTATTCTGTCATATTGAGAGCTTTATGAATAGATTTAGAAGTCTATATTTTATCAAGGTCAAGGCTGATAAAAAATGCATAATAATGAGGAGATAAAACACTATATGAAACAAAATTACAAAATTACAAAGTGCATGTCTATATATTTTATAACTTTTCTAAATGCAATGAAAAAATAAATATTTTTACTAGGAACTAGAGTCGAACTGGATTTGTGGACTTGTTCAAATCTTATACATTGCCATCTCCCCTACTGAACCTTGTTTCTACAAGAATAGGGATGTAACTCACTATGACATATAGGCAATGTTGAGATAAGATGTTGCAAGTTGAATTAGGAATTGAGGGACTGATTTAAGCTCATGTTTGGGCAGCAAAATTTGCTTAAATAGTTCAAGATTTGTTTTAAAATGCTCAGTTTGAACCATTGGAGTTTGATTTTGTTCGGAATCAGAAAGAGAAATGTATGTAAGAACTTCCGATATCAATGTTTCAGCTAATATTCTCATATAAAGTTTCTCCCTCAAAATAATAGATTTTGAGTAGTAAAACTGCAACCAAAAAAAAAAAAGACAAATGGAGTTGTAGAACTTTCTTGTGATTGGAGAATAACAATTTTATCCCTTTTGGCTAGAAGGGTACTATATAAAGTTATATTTGTGAGCTTTAGGATCTATTTCATTTTGGTTTTGATGATATACATGCAGAAAAGTACAGCACTGAAATAATATCGGAATGGTGAATACAATTCAAAGTATTGGAGTATCAATGTAGAACTTTGTAGGAAATCTGAAAGTCAAACACTCAAGCATGCATTCTTTTATCAAGCATATAACTGTTAGAGCTGTCTGCAGAAACGTTCAAGGATGTGGGTGGTAAACACAAGATAATGAGTAACTTCTTAAAAAGGTCTAATTTCCATTAAGAACTGCAATTTGTTTGAAGTTTCAAAATCTTCTTTTGAATTGTGGGCTTTTTAACACTTCATTTTGTACAGGATTGTGTATAAATCATAGTGTTGAAATTTTTAAAATATAAACTTCTTTCAATTTTTCTTTCATGACAAAGAGCCAAGTGATCATCAATGAAACAAATGAAAAAGAATGAGATGTTTTGTATTATTGAGAGGGATAAGAACCACAAATGTGCTTTCAAAATTGATCGGTTTCACATTGGAAATCTTTCGAGTTTTAACCACTAAATAAGTGGAGTTTTTGGATGTACATAATGTTTGAATAACCCAACCAATATTGCCACATTATTGCAATTTCTTTATTAGAATTGGAAATTATTTATTAGAATTGGGAACTGAGATGGAATTTTTACTACTTTGTACACAACACATCTTCCTAATTAGTTTCCTTTCGAGATATCCACTGGCATTCAGGAGTGAACGCCCTGAGCACACCTAAGCACTACCAATAATCCTCCTAGATTTGAAGTCCTGCAATTTGAATTTAGAAGCTTGCTAACAAAAAAAGAGATGGAAATTTAGATCTGGAATAGGAAGCACTAAATTAAGTGTGTGGTCCTTTGAAATAATAATGCAACCTATTCTAACCAACATAGAGAGAAATTCATCTACAATTTTTATAGCATGTTGTACTTAGCTTGGACAATTTAAGTGAACGTGGTGTCTCTCATCATGTGACCAAAAACCTCCGAGTAAACAATACATGAGATGTGGGGCAGCTTTATTTACCTAGTTGGCCCCTATCCTATTGACCATAGCAGTGGATCATCATATTAGGATTAGGCCTAGGGATGAATAAAAAACTACCTTCAAAACTAGAAATGAGTTGTATTAGTGGAAAGTCATGTCATTTGGACTATCAAATACATCTAGCACTTTCATGAGGCTGATGAATCGAGTGTTCAGGGCTTATATTGGAAAGTCTGTAGTTGTGTACTTTGATAACATCCTAGTCTACAATTCATCTGACGAGAAGCATTTGCAGCATGTCAGGATGATCTTTGAGGTTCCTCGATTAGAGAAGCTATATGTCCACCTTAAGAAGTGTTACTTCAAAACATCACAGGTATGTTTTTTTGGATTATATTGTATCCAGTGTAGGCATTAGATGGACCCTATGAAGAAAGATGCTATTGAGAGTTGGACACCCCCCACACAGTCTTTTACAAAATTGAGGCAATTTTTAGGACTGACAACCATTTATAGGAAATTCCTCAGAAGCTTCAACACCATTACAGCTCTCCTAATAGAGTTCTTAAAAGAAGAGAAATTTAAATGGAAAGGCGACTTAGTCCAACTTCGACATACAGAACAAGAATGTGACTCTCAGACCCCATTGTTGGCACTACCAGATTCCACTTAGTTGTTTGAGATTGAATGTGATGCTTCTAATGTGGGGATTGGAGCAGTGTTGAACCAGGGAGGACATCTCATAGCCCTCTTCAATGAGGTAGATGTCTTGAGACGTCACAACTTACTGATCACCTCCATGTAGGCTAGAGTTGTGGGATTCAAGTTGGTGAAGGATCTATACGAGGTAGATGAGGCTTTATGGAGATTTGGGATCAGTGTCAGAAGAGGCATACAAGATACTACCATAGATCTGATGGTCACCTGCTCCATTAGAATAGGGTTTGTTCCCAAATTATCATTAAGAGAGTCAATCACATAAGAGAGTGGTCATGGGGGATTAGTCGTTCATTTTGGCAGAGAAAAGACCTTCTCACTTGTGAGGATATATTTCTTTGGTCTAGACTGATGAGGGATGTAGAGAGGTATGTCACTTGGCAAAAACCAGAAGGCATAATACATAACTACACATAATTATCAATACCATAGGCTCCATGGTTGGGTGTTAGTATGAATTTTGTTGTGGACCTTCCTAAGACACTTTGAAATAATAATTCAACGATGGTAGTTGTTAACATGTTTTTAAACAAGACATTGAATGAATCATATGTAGCAGACTTGTTTTTCAGAGAGATAGTGAGACTGCATGGGATACTAAGGCCATTACTTATGATAGGAATGTCAAGTTCCTTAACCACTTTTGGAGAACATTATGGGAGAAGCTTGGCACTAAGCTTCGGTTTAGCTTAACAGATCACCCACAAACAGATTGTCAGACATAGGTGATGAACAGGAGTTTGGGGAATCTTCTGAGATGCTTTATAAGGAAAAATATCAAGCACTGGGATCTGATTCTAGCCCAAGCTGAATTTGCTTACAATAGGTCCACGAGTCAGACTACATCTTTCTGCTACAGAGGTTAGTGTCGATGTTGAGGCTAGAGTAGATTTAGAGGCTACATGAGAAGATGGATAGAGATCAACAAGCAGAACCACAAGTACCAGGAGCAAGCTAAGAAAATCAGGAAGAATGTTACTTTTTAGGAGGAAGATCTAGTGTGGATAGTACTGAAGAAAAAAATTTTCCGATTTGATCTTTTGAGAAACTAAAAATCAGAGAAAATGGACCTTTCAGAATCGTCAATAGGCTGAATGACAATACTTACAAAATTGACTTACTGGAAGATTACAACATTCTGCTACCTTCAATGTGACGGACCTAACTCCATACTAAGAGAAGACGGAAGCTTCGAAGCATGAGGTTGAAGCTCCCCCAACCCTAGGAGATTGACACAAGGACTCTTAATTACCTGAAACAGTTCAGTCCAAGGTTATTGAAGGTCGGAAGACCCTCTAGTCTTGGGAATGCCGCCTCTTTTTAAGAGAAGCCTCACTCCTAGTTATCTAGGAATATATATTTGTTTTTGCTAGAATTTTAGGTTCAATTTTTTTTTTGTGATTTGCTTTGGGACAGCTGTCTGCATCTCCTTCTCCCTCTACGAGTTATATCCTAGGGTTCTAAATAATGATACGGCTTTATCTTCCTCTCCATGGTGGCGTTTATATTTCTTATACCTTTCCTTCATGATTTCCAATAATGCTCCTACATCCCCTTCATTGTTGGCCTGCTTTCGCTGCATAGACAACAAGAAACTTGATGTTTTCTGCATCCAACCTGTCGCCGCCACCAGGAATAGCAGCTGTTTTGTTGTCCTCCCCTTCCAACTTGCTAGCCGCCTCCTTGCCATCACCCCGGATGTCCAAACCCTAACAAGTACCACCTACACCCTAATCCCTAGTATTCCAATTACTCTTTGCTTTCAGTTTGTTATATTTTCAATTTCCGACTTCTATAAAATTACTAATGGTTGTGTTGTGTTTCTTCTCACATTATTTCTATATTAATTCCGGTATGAACATGTCCTCTCTTTTTTTTGGTTGTTTATAGTAAGAATACTCTAGAAATTACTTTTATGAGGTAAGGACAAATTTATAATTGTACTAGAGGTAGGGGCACATAAAAAAAAATCTTTTGTAATATATCAAGTTGTTTCTTATTGACTGGACTTGGATTATTAGTTGTACTCTCCACAATTATGCTTGGACATTAGCATACCTTCTGTTCTAGAATAAAAAAAATACCACAATCATAGAAGCCACTTAGATAGTGTTTAAAGTTAAAGGAATGAAATCAAACTTAACTGAAGTCACACAAATGACAGAAGCAGAAATGTGCCAAGACAAAGGCAGACAACATTGATGTGGCTTCAAAAGCAAGAGGTGATGGTCATTGAACTCGAAAGAATATCTTCTAAAAAGTAACACTTTGAAAACTTTGAAATAGAGTCAGTGATCTTTTAGTTCTTAGTTGTTCCTTGTTGTATAATTTCGCCCAAGCTGCAATATAGATGAAGGATTCATGCCTGCCGCTTTGTTACCCATGCATAATTTAAGAGAGAACAATCCCATTCGCTTAACCCTAAAAATAGAAAACATATTGCATAATAAAGGGAGAGGAGAATATTCTCACTGCCTGAATTAAAGAGAGTAATTACCTAAATCCCTATACAAAAAAAGTAAATAAATTAACTAAAAATCAGGAAACATGGAACCCACTTTCTATATTCTTGGAAATCGAATAACTAAATAATTACAGAATTTCACATATCAGACATGGAGATTATTTTTTAGAAAAATTCTGAATTGTAGCTATCTACAAGGCGGTGTTGTTGGAAGCAAATAAAGAAAAATACCTGCCAAAGTAGTGTAGGCCATGATCCTCCATTATGGTATGACCAAGGTCTGCATGAACACAAAACTACTCAGTTATAAATATACAGGGAACCAGAATCCTACCACTGCTAGATTGTAACAAGGCATCTAAATTGAATTATATCCCAGAATTTTATCCACAGTTTTTGAAAAAATATGGGGAATTGTCCAAGCAACAGTTCCAAATTTCTAATTTAGAAAACAGCATTTAACAGCTACTAATATCTGAATAATCAGGAATCATGTCAGCTTTGTGCTATCAAATAAATAATAGAAATAACACCAGGTCAGTGCTGCTAAGGTCTAAATAATGAGAAAATGTCGGAGCAAGGTGCTTGCAGATAGCCACACAAAGAAATAAGATGTTCAAACGTGAAAACTAAGATATTCGGTCTAAAAATAAACTTACGTATTCTTTGGGTCACTGCCCGTTATAATACGCCATTCTTCATATTCTAAGGCAGGATAACATATCTTGAGAGGCATATTTGAAATAAGATCATCCCATTTGTCTTCAAATAGATTGAGAATGCCATTTGCCTGTTTTGGAGTAGCAAGAGAAGAAACTATGGCCCAAAGATTTCCAAGGGAGAAAAACCTGAAATCCATGTGTGCAGGCTGCAGATTGCCAATGAGGTAACCCCCTCTTTCAGGGATCCAATCAACCAGCCAAGAAGGAATTTGATCGGGATAGATATTAAACTTATTAGTAGCGTCATACGAATATTCTTCTGTCTTGTAACGGTATATCTCATTGATCTTTTTCATGTCAACCCAATAATACTCTCTAATATGGAATGACAGGGCACTGAGCCTGCTATTAATAGCATGCACAAGTTTCTTGGATCCATCATTGATGGTAATCATTTCTCGAGCACACCGCAAAGCTGAATAGAACAAAGCCTTTGGAAAAGAATTTGTTATATAGATAGGATCTCAAATAAGGATACAATATAAATCCAAGTATAATGCACACAAGCAAAGCATGTAACAAATTGAATCATCATATTTATGCTGTCATAGGTTAAGCCATACGTATTACAATGAATAGAATAACATCTTAAATTCGTTTTGCATCTTAATTGATACAAAATAAAATGTAGTAAAAGGAAGCATATAATAAGGAAAAAGAGTGAACCTGTACGTACCACACAATTTTCATTTTAAAATTGGGAACTGAAAATATGAATGCTTATATTATTATTATTCACTCAAGATTGGAGTTGAACATCTCACCTCAGCCTTTGTAATGTGAGAACAATACTCCATGAGCTACCAGCGCTTATTGGTTTTAGTGATTACTAACATATATGTTTTGGGTTTTATGTGCTGGGTTAAACTGACACAAAGATAAGTTTCTCTCAATTATATGAAAAGTAAAAAAAGGAATTACTGTTTTAAACAAAGATGAGAAAATTTATGTTAAATTGCTGCTCTTCAAAGTATAAGTTAAGAAATTGAAAACATCATCATCATGCTCATTGGCTTTACCCCAACTATTTAGGATGTACTTTATGCATCATCCTATGCCATTTATTTATGTTGTCCGCTACATAAGGTACAATATTTAGTAACATCGAAGGCATTGAATACTAAAAATTGTAAGACTGAACAAATTAATTGAAAATATATAAAACCAAACATAAGGAAATCTAGTTTAGGTAACTCAAAGTGCCGCTTAGAAAGCAATATTTTGTTATTCAATGTAATAAGATGATAATATACAAAAAATATGTAATAATCTCTTGAAAATTTTAAAAAGATGTATTTTGAATACTCGGAAATTAAGAAAACAAAAGGTTTATTAAAAATTTATTATGAATTTATGAATATATTACGCAAATTCACTTCTTAAGATCAGAATTAGAGAAAACAGTAAGATAGGATGCCAGCAATGATAAAACATTACGATAATCAAATCAGCAGCAAAAGAACATAGTCCCAGAATCAATACACCATTCACACGGTGATACACTAGTCAAAATTTCATTTTCATCTATATATTATCTATGATGGTCCTACAAGATCTGATAAGCTTGTTCAGTATTCTTTGTCTATTGACATGACAACTACATGTTTCGCTTCTCTATTTCAATTTATTTTAGTCACCCAGAAACAGGCTTGAGCTTGGATCATATGTATGGTCCATGGAACATTATATTGTCAGTCATTTACAATAATTATATAACCTGTATCTTTAGCAAAAGCACAGAAGCCAGAATAACCATGACTTCACTTAGATGAAGTAAGGTAAAACAGGCATAAGCATGATCTCAGAGTAATCATGACTTTGCTTAGATAAAAAGGGAAAGAAACGTAAAAAGCTATCATCCATCCATTCATCCATCCCCTAAAAAGGGCATGCAACCGTGGATATTTCATCAATGGTTTTGATCATAGCAAGCGACAAAAGCATTTTTATTAATGTATTAGTGAATGACTGAAGAACCCTATTTATTCATTTGTGTTTTGCTTCATCAAACAGTGTTAACATCTCAATTTTACTTTCCACAAAAATTTTCAGAAACTTCCAATATATAAAAGAGTGAGTAATCCATCAAGTGCAATAAAATTAAACATCCAGAAACAATAACATTCTCTGAAAATCACATCTCAAACCAATACTGAAAAGTATATCAATATATGAAAGAACAATAAAGATAAACTACAAACACATTATAACTAGTACCTATCGGTTGCAGTCTTCCTATAAATCAAATCTCTTCTACCAGACATATTAGCCTAAATTTTTTCTTGTACTGAAAAAAAAAGCATTAATTTCAACTCTAAGTTTGACTTAGAGAGTAATTATAATATTCGCATACATTAAATTATGATATTTATGCTATTCATGAATGACCAAATAAAAATACAGCTCATCATTTTATAAAACCTTGAACTTTAACTTTAGTTTTATCCCTTCCCGTTTCACTTTTAAGTATTTGCTTTTTTAACCTCTTTAAATAGATATAGCATGATTACCATCATGCCCGAAAATATGTACCTGTAGGTACCCTCAAATTGCACATGAATGCATACATTTACGATTTTCTTTAACGCACACAGGTACATCGCATCCCTTGTCAGTACCATCTGAGAGTAATTCTGTATAACTTAACATTTACATTTCATTTCATATCAATTTAAAATTCATTAAAATGTACGTTCATATGTCTGTTATTTTCCTCTCATTTGTAATAACATTTCAGACTTTCAAAATGTCAAGAATGAATGAAATACTTGTTTTAAATCATTTAATAAAATAATTATTCAGTTAATAAAAATTAATTTAATGCATAAAAGAAAATAATCACTCACCTTGCTTTCAAGAGACATCTGAAACAGCTTAACCATTCCCTTTACTTCTTTGGACAATCATGCATAGCTTAATTATGAACCCTTCACTTTAAATATATATCCTTGAATTAAATATTTTCCTCAATTCTACTCATAAAATTAAAATCTACTTCATGCTATTAAAATTGGTATATAAATAAAAATATAAACAATTACCTCAACTTATCTTTTGCTTGCTCTTTAAAATATGCGATCCAGAGACAATTAATGAATCAAAATAGCTATTAAACCTAATATTTGAATCAAACTTTCTTAAATCACTGCTTTAGATCATAATATTAACATTAATACAAAATTAATAATTATTACAAAATTTTAAAATATTTATCATATATCAAAACCCTACCCTTACCTTTAATAATGCTTGTTTCGGTCGACACCTGCTTGGTTCTTTTTTTCCTTTCTTTTGTTTTTCTTTTTGTGGGTTTGATAAATCCATGATGAGAGGTTAGATTATATGGGTTCTTCGGGATGACCTGATTGTCGGTATTGGTTTGTGTCACATGTGAAATCTTAATAAAGGCAATCAAGTTTCTTTCTTCTTTTTGGTGCTACAGTTTTTAAGGTTCTTCTGGATGGTCTTTTTAAGGTGATATGCATGTGTGATAAACGAGCTTGGTATTACGTAGATTAAGGGCAACCAAGAATTCTTGTTTTATAAGATTTGTTGTCTTATTGTAGAGGTTGATTCGTTGATTGATATACTGAGTCATCTGAGACCTTATATCTGCACAAAACTATATATAATTATTTCTTTTATCAATTTATACTTCTTTTATAACTAATGCATTCTCTTTTGAAGCATTCTAAAAAGATGAGCTCAAGAATTTTAGGGACCTCCAGAGATGTGTTACGTCATTGTGAACTAAAGAGTTCCGTGCACATGTCACGTTAAGCACATAGCTACGAGAGACAGTTCTACAGGTGCCCGTAGAGAATCACGGACAAGTGTGACTTCTTCTGGTAGCAAGATATGCTGGTAGAATCCACCGCCGAGTGATCAAAAATGAATAGTATCCCTGGAGAATGGTCTGGCTTATGACATACGTTGTCTCCAATTTAAAAATAATATTATCATATTATTAAATGTTATTTTAATAGTCTTTTTTTATTTTAATAATGATGATATTTAGTGCTCAGTGAGTTGTATATCTTATTTTTTGCATTGTTCAGAAGTGAATTTTTGTTTCTAAAGTATCAAATATATTGCTATGATAGTTCTGTTGCAAACAACATCACTACACAGAGGCAGAATGATTGTTTGTTCAGAAACAGTTGTGCTGCAGCTGTTTTCAAATAGCAATAAACGAACAGTCAGTCAGTCAGCTTATCCGCTACAATTTCTGCGCAGCAGCTTTCTAAGGCAGTTGTTGTGCAACAGGTTATTAATAAGCTGCAACTGCAGCTGCCCCAAACAAACCCAAGTCTGCCCATTTCAAGCCTATTAGACAGACAAATCCGCTTAAGTTAGCCAAGTTATTGTAGAACAATTGTAAGATTGCATGAAGTGTCAAAGTCTATTGTCTCCAACAGAGATGGCCACCTCTTCAAGACACCAATTGTTTTGGTTGTCACGACTCTCCCTTCGCTTATTCAATCAAAGGCTTCTTACACCACAAAGAAATGAGATATCTTTCGGTCCTTTAGGCTATGTTTACCTCATTTTTTGTACACCCCTTGAGTTGAATAAAAGATAATATTGATAGTGCTCTTCTGTCTAATGGGCAAGCTGGCGTTGGATTGGTTATTCGTGATGAGATTGAGAAGATTATAACTACGCAGGAAAGTAACTTTTGCTCTGGAACAGCTCGCTAGTGGAGTTTGAAGCAGTTCTTTTCCTTGGCAATCTCTTGGAGGCTTGGATGTCAGAACTACAAAGATTATCATTGAGGGTGACAATGTGAATGTCATCAAATTTTTTCGTGATAGTGTAGAGGCTAAGGTACGGCAACAACAACGTGGAAGTAGGCCTGATCTAACTTTTCTCCATGATTTTAAGCAAGTTCTTTTTTATGTTAATATAGAATGCAAAAAAGCAGCCCATTTTTGTTCCTGGCTTGCTTTAGATGGGTCTTTTGTTTGGGATGCTCACAATTATGACCCCCACCTTTTTGAATGTGGTGGAGGCTAATGTCAACCACATTGCAATTTTTGTGAACCTTTTATAGCTTTTTTTGTACCTTTTTATATTGTATTGCAAAATGCACACTTAAAAAAAACTGAGATGGCAGATTTATTTACAATTTGTGGGAGAAGATTCAAGAATCTTTGAGAACCTGATTCATTTTAGTACAACCTTTCACCAAGAGACATGACCAGATAGAAAAGATTATTCAAACCTTCGATGATCTATTAAGGTTATCTGCCATTGACTTTTATGGAGGACGAGAATTACAAGTACACTTGGAAGAATTTACTTATAATAATAATTACCAGAATAGTATTGAGATGACTCCGAATTAAAATTTGTATGAAAGTGTAGGGCACCTTTATGTTGGGCAGAAGCAGGTGAAAGAAAGGTCATTAGAGCTGACTTGGTTGATGATGCTTTTAAGAAGATCAAACTGGTCAGAGACAAATTAAAGGTAGTGCAGAATAGTTAGAAGAAATATTACGATGTCAAGCATAAACCTTTTGAGTTTAAAATTGGAGAGTTCGTATTTATCAAATTTATTCCTTTGAAGGTTGTTCAAAGATTTGGAAATATAGAAAAATTAAGCCCCAGATATGTAGGCCCATATGAGTTTGTGGAAAGAAATGAAAATGTAATTTACAAATTGGCTTTACTAGCTCAAATTCAGGAAGTACATAATATTTTTCATGTATCTTCACTTAAAAAGTATATTGTGAGGAGTCTAATAGAATTGTTATAGATTTATATATTTACTGGAGATACAAGCTGATTTGATATTTATAGAAGAGCCTAAATAGATTCTAGATTATGAAGAAGCTTTGTAATAGCAAAATTCCATTTGTGAAAATTCTATGGAGACATTGATCAGTAAAGAAAGCTAGTTGGGAGAAAGCTTCTGATAGACAAGAAAGATATCCCCAAATTTTTAGTTCAGAAGTGTATCATTTTATATTAAAATTTTCAAATTTCAATATTAAAATTTTATAAGAATGAGAGATTTAAATAACTAAATAAATAAATAAAAATTTTAAATGTGTTATTTCGAATTAACTGTCAAGACGGCTCATTTAAGTGAAGTTGAAGGGAGGACTTCGTTTGTATCCACAACGAGAACGAGAGAAGTGAGAGACTGAGAGATAGTAAGCGAGAGGAGAAGAACGAAGAAAAGGAGGAATAAATTTTAGTGAGAACAAGGAAGAGGGAGAGGTGAGGTTCTGGCGCATCATCTTTGCGCAAAGGAGAAGAAGAGGGGATCGAGCACCCTCACATTCAAGCCTTCCCATGTAAACGAGAGGAGAAGTCTATGAAGAAGAATACGTGATCTGAGCTTCATAAACGAAGGAAGAGGAAGAACCGTGACTTCAAGGAAAAGCCTCATGTGCGACGTCATTATCGTATCAAATCATAGTCAAAGGAAGAGAAAAGAAGGCGAGGGCATGGCTTTGTGCATGAAGTGGAGGGTCGGCCCTGATAAAACCCTTGTTGAGCAGCTCTAGTGCTTAGAGGAAGGAGGAGAAAAGAAGAAAACCTCCCCTGTGTTGCATTGGGTTGAGCAGAGATCGAATGAAGGAGGGAAAGACTTGTGTGTCAGATTAGGGCAACCGACCGAGGCTTATTAAAGTCAGATTTGAAATTTTTTAATCAAGTCGAGATCGAATGATGTAGGGTTTAGTCATGTAGTGCAAGGATTACAAACTTGCAAGTGTAACTCGTACAAAAATAAACATGGTGAGAAACAAATGGCAAGACCATAGCCACAACACTTATTATTGGTTTCATTGCACCAATAGTTATTCAGATTTTTATACCAAAAACATAACTTGAATGGATGTCACAGCCCACTTTTGGAGGAGATCCTCTATAACAAAATATCAACACACTTAGATAGTTATTTGTTCAATAACACGGAGAACTAAGAACCCTGAAAAATGAAAAAATTTTGAACGATAGGAAAAAGAAGGCAGAATGGATTCAGCAGGGACAACCAATGACAGATTTGAATTTCAAACTTGTAAAATTTGGAAGTCATACTTCGATCTCAAGTGGATGACCATGGATGCCCATGCGACGATCTATCATGCAAGAACCATCTGTTACTAGAAGAGATGGAAACATATCAAATCCATCCGTCAAACATAAATTTAATATTAATCTAATTCCAAGTTGTACATCCACTCTCTCCTGCAGGGCATAATCCCCTGTGATCTTTCCATAGGCTCTCAGCAAAATTATCCACCATAACCCTGTCAGTAAGAATAAGTACAATAATATCATCACATAAATTTATGTTTTCAAATAAAACCAGAAACTAAGCGCACACAACATAATACAATGACTCAATATGAACTCACCAGAATCAACAGGAGCCACACGCCCAATAGCAGATTCACCAAAATCAGGGTCCAAAATTTCCTCAAATCCTTCATTGCTTCCATCTAAAGGAACCGTCCTAACCTTAAAACTAGCTGGCATTAACCCTTGCCCTGGGCTATAGCAGTCCACTGTCTTTTCCCAGCTCTGGTTATCCGGTGAAAGGAGCAAAGATGATGTATTAGGCAATGAACAAAATTAATTAAAAATGAACTGAATTATGGTGCCTCTCAAGATTCAAATACAAGTCACATCCATGCTGCCGGAATAAGATTAGAAATGAAAAAAATACACCCTTGTTTAAAGTCTCATAATAAAGGAAAGACTGTCACTTCATCACGCAGCGCACATTACAATTTTGGTGATTACATGTTTAATCTGAATAGCTTTAGCACAGGATGAAATAAAAGCATCGATGATACACCTTACATTGAATTTCACACATAAGAAAGTGGCATACTAAAAAAGTCTTTTCAACATAAGAAGATCGATCTACATATTATAAGAAACTAAATTGGTGTTGGAACGTGAATCTGATGATTGTTTTTTTTATGTGTTTTAAAAGGTGAACTATCTTAGCATATGAAATACCATTAACAATAACAAACAATAATTCTATAAAAAACTTCTTAACGAAAGCCATAAAAATAGAATTAGCAATCACGACACAATTGATTGCAATGGATTCATCAAAAACACTCTCTGGTTAAGCACTAGCTACAGTGGTCAAAATTAATGAAGGGTACTCTCATATTAAGCATAAATGTTACAAATAATTTAGATATTACATAAGAGACAGATAACATTATAAAAGGATGCAAAAGACCAGGACCTGTCCAGAGAAAACTTGTCATATGTATAAAAATGATATTTTTCCTCAAATCTCCAATATGAAGGAGAGCCAATTTATAAGCTCCATATGTGAGAGATCCAAAAATTTAATAGTCCGTGCATGTATATTTGACACAGCCTACAACTGCAAAATGCATTTACAACATATCACCATAGTTTTTGGCACTTAATGACACGTGTTTCTATCACATATGAAGCTCCTCTGAAAATTACTACGTTATAGGCCAAATTATAGGGAGCCCGACACGTGTCATGTGTTCTACCTATATAACTACCATAAAAGCACAAATCATATTCTACATGCATTGTAATGTTGACATAAATATGTTCCGCTGCAAATGAGCAAAAGATAAATAAATAACACACTAAAAATTTCCTACAGTTTTCCTGGTATAAAAGCAATTTTTATTTAAGTTGTAAGATCAATTAATTTGGTTATGGTTCAGAGATTGACTTAGAGTAAGAGTGTTGGATATTCGAAGATGTCATCTGTTTAGTGTGTCGGTTTTGCTACTTCTAAGAAGAGGAAAGGAACAGACGGAAGAGAAAACGAAGAAACAAAGAAGAGAAAAAGAGCAGTCGAGCAACTGAAAAGAAGGGAGATGAAACAAGGGGGGTTGGAAGCCGAAGAGGTGATTTCGCCCTGTAAATTGACGCGTGAGACGGGAGCTCTTAGGCATGAGGTCAGAGAATAGAGGAAGGAAGGAGAGGTGTTTAGAGTTTTTCTTACATGAGGATACACCGCAGTGAGAGAAGAAGAGGATCGCTGCTTTTCTTTGTTGTGTCATGAAGCATATCACAATGTTTCTTATAACACTCCAAAAAAGGGAGAAATATAAAATAAATACATGGTGTTCAAGGCTTCATCATCATTGCAAAACAATACTCACAACTTTACTCATTTCATTATTCTCCATATTCAAACAAAAGTCCCCTAACACTTAGTTTGGGGTTTACCCATGAATGTTAATTCTAATTGTATGCTACACTAGATGCAGAGCTGTTAAGAAGCGTCATGTAAACCATTCCTCAAGATAGCCTCGCCACTTTCTTCAATATCAAAGCATAAACCTCCTAAACATGGTCTTGGACCTTGCAACGGTACTTTCAAGGTCTATAAGAATCCTCCACCACCTTAGGGGATGTTGTGACCTTCCTATGCAATAGTTCGACGTCCAATTATTTCTTCTCTAGGCATATTAAAGTATTCAACTTTTTCACAAATAAATGCTTGTTTTCTCAATTAGAACTATATGACTTCTATCATCTTAAGGAGATGAAGGTCATTGATCATTGACTTAGTGCATCACTTGATGTGAGGAAAGTGAATTTAAACAATTCACCTCAAGAGCATCACTGCTCGTGGTAGAAACGACCATGCCAACTACTTCCTTGCCGCCTACCTTACTCTAAAGTTTCTCCTGCAAAACATTTAACAAAATTTAGGCAAGTTTAAACCCGAAGCATGTTTTTGCTGAAAAGAAAATCATTCACCTAAAGAGAGTCTCACTCGTCAACTCAGGCCAATGGACACTAAGAAGAATGTTTTAATTTATTTATTTATGATTAACTGCAATAATTCACACCAAGCTCTTCTAAGAGATTTGCTATGTGTTTCAGGCCAATTTTTCAAATGGTAGTGTAGACTTGAGATAAGACAATACCTATAAATTATACCCTCATTTTGGGGGACTTCAAGATCTAGTTATAGGTTTCTGATAAGTGCAAGCCCCTTTCTTTAATTATCTAACAAAATAATTAAAAAGAAATTTAAGAATTAAATGCTCAATATATATAGTAGCGCTGAATGATATTTAAGATTAAAGAAATTCACATATGAGTTTAAAGTAGATGATGGGGAGAATAACGATCAACCCAATCAATATATCATAATTCCGCTATTATGAGCTGTCATGAACCATAGTTTATTTAGTTTGTGAAGGCAGTCAACTAAATCTAAATAAAAAATAATTATCAGCAAACACAGGTTGTCTTTTCCAAAAAGATCTTATAGACCCGGGTAGGTATTTTGTTTAAAAAGACATTAACTAACAAGATACCTTATGACTCATTAAGTGCACCGCATGATTCAAAAATTCAAAGGAGTTGAGAAATTTGATAACTTCTGGGCTTCAAATTTGACTGCAATATAATGCTGACGTTTTACGATGAACCAAATAGCTAGAGGGCCCTAGTAATAACAACTCTTTTTTTTATATCATTTAAAAGTAAAACTATACAGTCAAAAGACAAAAGCCACATCCACACTACTGTAAGAAATTTTAAGAGTAACCACAAAAGCACGCTTGATATTATATTGAATTTTTATGGTCTTAGATTAGTCTCAAATTCATCACCCACATTAGAATATTACAATGGCGGAATGACTTTTTACTCTTAGCTTCATATAGTAAACTTCACTATAATAATTTTAAATTTTATAAACTTCAGTAAAAATTTTACAATTCTAGCCAGATTTAACTCACAAATGTTATGTGTTGAGATCCATGGGCATTTTAATAATATGATACTCTCGAGTTGAGGTGTTCTATCAACACAACCATGATTAGAATATTTACATAACTTTGTTGAGTTTTTTTAACTATTGACTTAGCTTGCTTACATACAGAAAATTAGGTCTATGATTTAGTATATGATCTGAATTAATCTAAGAATTTGTCACACTAAAGTATCTATCAACACTATCTTCATAGATAGAGGATTTGTTTTGAATAACGAATACATCATCATATTTTTATAAGTGTAATCATTCCAAGAATTTAGATTTTTAAATGGATTTTCTTCAAAAAAGACCATAAAGTTGTATGCAAACAAAAAATAAAATAACTTATATAGGTTTGCAAAAAAAAATGTTTGAATCCTAACAACTTTTGAGAAAATAGGATGAATGTCATTTTCCTTTGCTTTCATTCCAATAAATAATAGTTTGTACAATCTATTTTATGTAGCTTAACAATGCATATTCCTAATCTAAATATTCAGCTATAAGGAAAGCATATTTACAATTAAAATAAGAAATTTAATTCAGCAATTTAAAGAAGGAAACTCTTCATTCTGCCCGATTTCAGTTATTCTTGATTGATATCCACCTCATATTGATGTTGACTGGTCAAGAAGCATCAATTTGTCAACAAGGAACTGATGATGCTGCTGAGAAAGGGTTTTAGTAAATATATCAGTCGTTTGAAGATCAAAAGAGATATAAGAAAAAGAAATAACACCATTATCATAAGCTTCTAGAATAGAATGAAAGTCCACTTCAATGTGTTTGTGCGCCCATGAAAGACAAGGATTAGCAGTAATTTAGATAACACTAGTTTTATTTGCATAAAAAGAAGTAAACTCAAGTTGAAGAAAACCAAACTCAGCCAACAAACCCCGAAGCCATAAATCTTAGAACAAGCAGAGGGCATAGCACACTATTCAAACTCAGTATAAAGACATAGACATTCGATCTTGTATTTTACTCTTCCAAGAAATTAAAGAGTTGGCGAGACACATACACCGACCAGTAATAGATCAGCGTGTATCAAAACTACCAGCACAATTAGCATCACTATAGTTTGTTAAGCTAATAGGGAACTCCGCAGAAACGAACAAGCGACGATAAGAAGTATCTTTTAAATACCTAACAATAAGCCAAACTACAGCTTAACGAAGATGTGTAGGCGTCAGCATAAATTGATCAACTTATTGTACAACAAATGGAAAATCAAGACGTGTGATGGTTAGAAAATTGAGACTCCTAACAAGTTGTCGATACAAAGGTGGATCAGATAGAAAGTCATCATCATTCCGTTGATATTTAACATTCACTTCCAAAGAAGTAATGACAGAACGACCCTCTTGGAGCCTGACCAAAGCAATGAGTTCTTTAATATAGTTATGTTGGTGAAGGAAAATACCTGTGGGAGAAGAGTGAACCTCAAGACTTTAGAAATAAGTTAAAGACCCCAAATCCTTTATATGAAAAGAACTCTAAAGACGCTTCCGTGACTGAGACATCAATTGAGTATCAGATCATGTGATGACAATATCATCAACATAGATTAATAATAACACAATTTCCTTGTTAGTCTTGCACAGAAGAATGAAGTATCATATTGTCTTTGAATAAAAGAGAAGCTAAGAATAATATTGCAAAACTATTCAAACCAAGCCCGTGGAGCCTATTTCAAACTGTATAGAGACCGTTTGAGCTTACAAGCATCATGTGAGGGAGTAGAAAACAAACCTGGTAGAGTCATATGGATATCTTCCTTGAGGTCTCCATGCAAAAATGCATTCTTAACATCCATCTGTCATAAGGACCAGCTTTTAGATGCAGTAATAGATAGAACAAGCCGAAGAGTTGTCATCTTAGCCACAGGTGCAAAGGTCTATTCATAGTCAATCTCATATTCCTGACGATTGACAAGAGCTACCAATCTTGTCTTATATCTGTCAAGAGAGCCATCAGATCGGAAGTTAAGAGACTAAACCCATTTACAACCAATGGGTTAAACGCCAGCAAGATATATAACAATATCCCAAGTGTGATTGTCTTGAAGTGTTTGAAGTTCCTCATGCATGACTTTTACTCAACAAGTCTGTTTAACAACCAGAGAATAAGATGTAGGAGCTGTAGTATTAATTACAATTGCAGAATAATCATATGTATCCGAAAGATGAATGTGTCGAGTTGATCGTCAAAGAATCATTGAAGCATTTTCATAAGCAGGGTCAGGAAGGACTGGAGATAAAGAGGCTAGGCGTCGTGTGTAGGCAAGGTCAGGCTTGAATCGTTTATCAAAAAAAGAATCATCAAAGTGAGAAAGTATAACAGTGTCAGACGTCGAAAGATGGTGCTGAAAATAGTATTCATTTTCAAAAAAATCACATCCTGAGAGATGCATCATCGATTATTAATCGAATCATAACACAAAACCTTTATGATAAGGACTTTAACCCATAAAGGCGCATCGAACAAACTGGGTTGCCAACTTATGATGTTCATGGGCAGATAAAAGAACAAAACAAACACATCCTAAAGTATGTAGCATATGATAATTAGGATGTTTCCCAAAAATTTGATTGTAGGGAGAATCAAACTTCAATTGTTGAGATGGTAAACGCTTAATCAGATAAACTGCAGTAATAAAGCTTCTGCCCAAAACTTAGTTGAAAAAGAAGATTCTAACAACAATGTGCACACCATATCCAACAGATGATGATTTTTCCATTCGGCAACTCCATTCTGTTGAGGCGTATAAGGTCATGAACGTTGTGAGGCAATATCCTTGTTATAAAGAAATAATTGAAATTCATGAAACGTATATTCATCACCATTGTCAGACCGTAAGATTTTAATACGAGTGGAGATCTGAGTTTCAATATATGTCAAAAAAGTTTGAAACACGGTTAATATTTCTGTTTTTGTATACAAAAAATAGATACATGTGAATCGGTTGTAATTCTCAATAAATGTCACAACATATTTATACTGAATATGTGAAATAACCGGTGTAATTTCTCAAACATCGCTATGAATAACATCAAAGCATTTATTGACATGACTGCCCAAAATAGGAAAAGAGAATGTCTTACTTTTGCCCACTTTACAAGAAGAAAGTCAACTAATAAATTTTTATCTGTAGAACAAAAAATATCACTTTGCAACAAACGATTTAAAATAATATTATTTGGATGAATTAATCATCTATGCCAGAAGTCGGCCTTATTTTCAACAAATGAATAAGCTAATAAAAAAGTTCGAGGAATGGTAAATTGTAATGAAAATAACCTGCCTACTTTAGGACCCTTCACTACCACATTCCCCGACACCTGATCCAGCACAACACAACCATCACAAGAAAAGTATACAGCACAATTATTATCCATCATTTGACCAACAGAAAGTAAGTTCATAGGTAATTAAGGAGAAACTAAGAGTAATTGAAATATTATTTCCATCAGCGACATTAATATGTGGAGTACTAGTATACGAGCATTGATTATGCGATAAATTAGTTGTGCCAAATATATGATTTATGATGCCGAAATTAAAAAACCAAGAAGAAGGAACATAATTAATAGTCTTATTTTGCCCTTGAAGACCAGGAGCAGAAAAGGCAGAGACAATCATCTGTTTAATCATATTTAGTGTGAGAGCAAATTGATTATTGCCAACAGCCGTGAATGTAGAACCAAAATTGTGAGAGTCGAATACCGCATCATGAAAAGCTTATGGTTTGCGGCTTTAAGGCCGTGTAGGACACTTCTAAATAATATCTTTGTTTTTCTTGCAATAACTACAGAACTTCTTACTACATTGACGAGCATATGACCAAATTCTTTGCAGCTGTAACACTGCTTTGTTTCCTTCCCTCGGGTGTGAGCAACATATGCAACATTACCAATTTCATATGATCCACCAATTGTAGATATCGGTTGTGTTGTCAATCTTTGTTCTTAACGCAGTAATTCACCAAAACTTTGAGACTTAAAGTGCCTTCCTTGTGTAAGGGGTATGTACAAAGATATGAAACTACCCACTACACCAAGAAAGGTGTATATAAGTGATGTAAACAATGAACAAGAACCTCCTTCCTTGCCGTGCCAAGAAAAATGAGTATGGGACAACAGCACAAAAATTAGCAAAAATTTCTCCATCGAGTTAAAAAAGA
>NEWO01000676.1:191561-205972 GCA_003013225.1 Phalaenopsis aphrodite | reverse complement strand
GAGTTTTGTTGTGTTTTCCCCATGAGATCTGAGTAGTTTTCTCTGTCTTTCTCATTGTCTTGAGATTTGTGAAATGGTGATTTGAATTGGTGAAGTCATGAAAATTTTAAAGAAATTGTGATGATCTTTTCACTTCGATCTTATTTTACTTTTAATCTGACCAATTGATTTGTTAAAATATGTTGAGTATTACAACTAAGGTAAAGATTACGTCCAAGATTCAGGGAGGTCAAAGCCCTTGGAAGTTGGGTGTAAATAAATAGAGAAATAAAATTATCGGGCGTAGAATTGGAGATTTTAGAGTGACAGACTAAAATCCTCAATTATGTCCTATCGTTTGGGTGTTGAAGTGTAGATGTTAGCCCTCAGGTGAGGGGAACGTGGGAACTCCGAAGTGAGAGCCAACATCCTCCCAGCCTAGCCGCAGATTCAGTAAACAAGCGTAGGATTAATCAATGTTCTTTATGCCTGGACCAAAGGGTAAAGAATAAGTATGCTCCTATTTGACACAATATAAATTGAACTGATTCACTTCATCCATTCACTATAATTTCTTGACAAGAAGAATGATGCTTTCTTATATATTGAATATCACATTAAAAACCTCATTAGTATAATTATTTATTTAAAAATTATTAAAATTACATATTTATTTCAATTGTCTATTAGTGACAAATAAGCAAATTGAATTACATTGTTGCGATTGAATATTGCTTTTCTAAAATCTTAGTTCGTAGTTCTAATATTTCTCCATGTGGGATCGATATCTAGGACTCCATTAGAGCCCTATATTACTTGAGCGATACATATACTTGCGTTGATAAGTGTGACTTTACAAATAATGAATATTTTATACATCCACCTTTCTCGAATCTATAACTGTTATTAAGTTTTAGAGCAGTTGCTGAGGAATTAAATCTTTTAGCAGCAGTATTAAATACTTATATTTTTAAGCATATATAAAGTCGTTGTCATGTCCCCAAGAGATGTGCCAATAGGGCAGTGACCTATAAAGGTAGGCGTGTCGTGGAGACGGGGCTCAAAGAGAATATGCAATTCAAACATATAACCATAATCGTGCAAACATACAGATGCGAGACGAGATGCAATAATGCAATCATACATATGCACTATAATATGCAAAAATGCAATCATACGAGGTGCGCGTAGTTGGTCAACCGGATCAAGGCATCCGATCGAGCCAGAGTGTCATGCCAACCGACTCGGAAGATCCGACTGAAGTGAAGTAAAATGCCCGCAGGGCTGGTGTGGTTGGTCAGAGCGAAGTAAAGTTCTCGTTGGGCCGGGGTGGCCGGACGGAGCGAACTGAGAGGCTCCCGGGCCAGGGCGGTTGATTCGAAGTAATGTGAAAATTTGCGAGTCTGTGGCGGCCGGTCGAAGTGAAGTGAAAAGCTCGTCGGGCCGGGGCGGTCGGTTGGCGCGAAGTGAAAAGCACATCGGGCCTGGGCGGTCGGACAGAGCGAAGTGAAACACTAGTTGGGCCAGAGCTGCCGGTCGGAGCGAAGTGAAAAGTTTGCCGCACTATGGCGGTCTGTCGAGGCGAAGTGAAAAGCTTGCCAGGCCGGGGAGGCCGGTCGGATCAAAGTGAAAAACTCGTCGGGCCGGGGCGACCGGTAGAAACGAAGTGAAATGCTCGCCCGGCCGGGTTGTCGGATGGACCGAAGTGAAACGCTTGTGGGGTCGGGGAGGCCGGTCGGAGCAAAGTGAAAAATTTGTCAAGTCGTGGCGGCTGGTTGAAGCGAAGTGAAAAGCTCGCCAAGCCAAGGTGGCCGGTCGGAGCGAAGTGAAAAGCTCGTAGGGCTGGGGTGACCAGTCGGAGCGAAGTGAAGTGCTACGTGAAATGCAACATGCAAACATCCACATGTAATAGGGAACCATCCTCATGCTAACGACCTCACCGGAAAAGTTAGGGTCAACATATAAAAAAAATGGCGGTTGCCGCCTTTGCTTCGGCGAGGCAGGTGGGAAACTTCTCCTTGAATCTCCAAGGGGGAAGTTCTAAGTAACACTTTTTCATATTTCACGACCACTCTGAGCTTTACAAAATGAGCTAATGACTTGCATTTTCTCATTTCACAAACGCCTATTATTTGATTTTTCTAACAAAACCAGAGCAAACAAAGCAAAGGGGAGCAAAAGGGGCTCCAACCCTTAGGATTTTTTTGTGCTAAGGCTAGCAGTCAAACAGGATTCGCTTGGCTATCGTAGGGGGCTTGGTTGTGTAAGGGGATTCCTATCCTAAAGGTCATCTCTAAGAATACAAGCGATCCATCAGACAAATGTGTTGTCATGCCGACACTTGTCGACACACTCACCCCGTGCAGGCGATCAAACCTGCACGCCTAATGCCACTGCAACCTAGAGCTAGCTTGGAATTAAAAGTACAAAGGGGTAGAGGGGTTATTCCATTGAGTGGTTTGCACGAAGCACAACAAAGTCCGGGAACGCTTTTGCACGAGATAAGAGATTCTTTCACTCCTCTGAATGACGACGAGGTTTGTTGTCCAGCAATGTCAAGCTGCTCTAGCGAGGCGCTTGATCGCCATAAAAGCAAGACGAAGAGGTGGCGAATGTGATATGCCGGTAACAAGCAACCGGAACGAGAAAAAAACGTGGAACAAGAACCCAAAAAAATTGAGGCTCTAATCGCTGTTTGCTCCGACGGAAATACGTCACCGGCGAAACGACTACCGACAAGGTGAAACAGATCTGACAAGGGTGGCCCTCCCTAAAGAGAAGGAAATAGATGAAATGATAGCAGAGGTCAGCGGTTTCGACAAAGAAGCTCGATTGGAGAAGTCGGAGGAGGTTGGCAAAGGGTCATTGGCAGGAAAAGAGGCAGCGAGCTGTCTCGTTCGCGAGCAGGGGCCCAGCCAGTTGGGTGTTTTGTGCAAAATAAGAGGGAATGGGAGCTGCGACTGGCAGAGCAGAGCTGACGGTGAGTTGCGCTGGCTTTGAGGGAGCTCTGTCGGTGAGGTCGGTGGCGAAGGAGGAGCAGACGAGTGGGTCCGGTGGCTGCGACTTCGGCGACGAGACTGGCGGCTGGTTTCTTAGGGCTTGGAGAGGGAGGAGAATCGCATCCCTTTTTATATTATCCTGATAATAAAATATAATTTCTATTATATTATATAATAATAATATTATTTATATAATTATAATTATCATTCACTTATTATTCACTCGTACACGTCCTCGCGGCGAGGTGGGTGTCCTTTCTGACTAAAATCGATGTTCTGGACGCATTCATACAGTCTTTTCATCATTCGGGGTCGCCTGTACCACTTTTTTCACTATCTGGCCAAAAACGATAATTTTCATATTTTTAATTTTTTTGCAAAATTGTGGCGTAACGAACGTAGACAACCTCTTATGTAAAAGCTATGCTAGACTAGTCAGTTTGGAGAAGCACGGGAGCTTCTCCTCGAGACATGCAAGTATGATGCAGTTATCTAGCACATTTCTAAGTGTGGAGGCCTTACTAAATATGATTGAGGATATGTCCATGCATGCAATCTGTTTTAAAACTGGCCTGAAGGCCATACAAAAAATAAAAGACAGGTTTTGAAAAGTCCTTAATCATTTTTAACCATAAATTTTGATTATCTCAATCCTTTATTATTAGGATTTTTAAATAGCAAAATTTTACAATATTAGGATCCTTAATGAGTATAAATAATATTTTTTGTTAGATCTAAGATACATAGAAATAAACAATATAAACAATAGCATGTAGACACTTAAAGAAGAAAGCACTCCAAAAATATATAAAAGGGGCCAAAATGCCGCTAGGACAGAAATATATCACGGGATATCAGGAAAAACGGTCGTACTCTACATATACATGCCCGGTCATAAAAGTAAATAAAAATGTTGAAATTTAGACTTAAGGTACGGTACATGAGCTGCCGCTCTTGTTCCTCATCACGTAGCTCAATGCATCACCTGCTTGAAACCGTACGTGTAACTTATTTTCTATACAAACTTAGCGTATGGTCTCTATCAAATACATAAAAAAAGACAAAACCTGCAGGAAAACAAGCATTGGCAGGAAATCCATGCAACACAAAATTGGCCGTGCCTTATAAGTGGGGAAGTGAAAGAACACCTGCAAGCAAATGATTAGAAATCATTACTTGCTCCCCATAACAGAACATGTGTGAGTGGGTATAAGTAGGCATGACACCATGCAAAAGAACACTCTACTATACTACCATACACATCAAGCATGCTAGCACACCAAAAAGTAAAAGGTGACACACGACTAGCATAAGATAACACAACACATAAAGATAGCCAGATGTGTCCAAAAATCCTACTTAGCATCCTAAACTTTATCTAGCACACCATTAAGCGAGAAAGTGACCTAACTAGCATTTAAGTGCAAGGTGAGTCTTTGGGTATGTATGTCTTTGACAGGTTGTTGCACTAGCCCGTCCTAAAGAACCAAGGGATCTAAAGGGTGTAACCAAGGATGAATTATAAAAGGGTTGGCCTTGCATATGAACTATTTTGCTATATTCATAGTACTTAAATATGGTGAATGTGGTAAGTAGAAAAATATATTTTTAGTTATTTTAAAATAAAGGCCATTAAATGCAGACCTGTAACATGCAAGGGTGACACAAGCTAGATCCCTCAGGTCCTTAGCACAATCATACTCATGTCAACCCCAATGGCTTAACTAGCGTTACTCGCTAGGATTAACCCAACAAACAATGCTCATTAAGGCATCACGACTGACACGGGAGTCACTCTTCTATCGAGCCTGACATGCTATACATACAAGCATACAAATGCAAATGCAGTCTTTCAAATGACATAAGTGGTGTCAGAGAGTATATTGTGAAGTTAGTGACTCAGGAAAAGATTGACATACCGTGAAGGCATTGACCTAAAGAGGGTATGTCAAGGTGGTAGTGGCCCAAAAGAATGGGCATGCCATGACGCTAGCATCCTGAAAGGCAATGCAGAGGTAGTAGTGACCCAAAGGGGTGGGCATGTTGTGGTGGCATTTGTGACAGTGACCCAAGGATGGGCATGCCGAGGCAACAGTGACCCAAGGATGGGCATGCTGTGTCGATAGTGGCCCAAAGAGATGGACATGACATGGCGAAAGCAGTCTAAAAAGGGTATGAAAAAGCTGTAGCGACCTAAAGGGGTGGAGATGCCGCGTCGGCAACTACCCGAAAAGGGTATGCCGGTGAGGCACCGACCCAAAGGAATGTGCAGCTCAAGAAAATGATAATGATCATGCAAGAAAACACATGCAACATGAAATGCAACATGCAAGTAGATAAGCATGCACATGCACATGCACAACATGCATTAGTGTGAGTGTTTGGTCGACCTGGACGGGGATGCCAGTCGAACTGAAATGTTGCGCCAACCGGGTTGGGGCGGCCGGATGAGGCACTAGTTGTGCCGACCGGTCTGGGAAGATCAATCGAGGCACAACTAATGTATTTCAGTACGAAACAACTAATCGAAGCACAAGTGTTGCTGATCGGTCTGGGATGATCGATCGTGCCATAAGTGGTGTAGACTAGTCCGGGACGACCATCAAAGCACAAGTGATGTCGATTGGTCCTGAGTGACCAATTGAGGCGCAAGTGGTGGCGAATAGTTCGGGACGACCGATCAAGACACAAGTGGTGTAGACTGGTCCAGGACGACCATCAAAACACAAGTGATGTCGATTGGTCCTGAGTGACCAATAGAGGCGCAAGTGGTGGCGACTGGTTCAAGACGACCGATTAAAGCACGAGTGGAGTTGATCAGTCCGGAGCGACCGACTGAGGTACATGTGGCGCCGACCGATTGAGGACGAAGTGGACCCGAATGATCCAAATTGACCGATCAAAACACAAGTGATGCTGATCGGTTAGGGACAACCGATTGAGGCACAAATGAAGTCAATCGGTTTGACACCACAAATCGAGGCACAAATAGTGTAGACCGGTCTATGATGAACAATCGAGGCACAAGTTGTGCAAGTGTAGGTGTAACATGCAACATGCAACATGCAACATACAATACATGCATGTGCAAGCGATGAGGTGCAAATGATCACATGCAATAGTGAGCCACGTTTGTACTAACGACCTTGCCTGGGAAACTTAGGGCTAGCGCTTGGATGTGCAGAATAGCCACCTCCTGCTTTGGCGAGGCAAGTGGGAGTTTCTCCCCGGATTTCCAAAGTGGAAACTCTCCACATCATCGTGAAAATGGGCTAGCTACAAAGTTTTTCCCAATTTCACAACACCTCAAGGCTTTGCAAAGTGAGCTAGCTACAAAGCTTGTCTCACTTTGTAAAAGCCAACCTCCCAATTTCTCCAAGAAAAAAATTGGGCATCCAAAGTAAGGGGAGTAAGGGGCTCCAATCCGTGGGATTTTTTGTGCTAGGGCTCACAACATGGGGAAAACACTCGGCCCTACGGGGTGTACTACTATGCATGGAAAATCCTAACCCAAAGTCATACTCTAGGAAGGCCAATGATCCATCACAAGGGAATGTGGCCGGGCTGGTTCACGCCAACCGACACACGCTTGTTAAACTAAGCTTTTTGAATTTTGTTAAACGTTACTTAAACATATTTATAGTTGGATAAAAAAAATTTAACTTGATTTGAAAATTCTTCAAACCATATTCGAACCCCTCAACATTCAAAATATTATAAACTTGGTTGAATTTTATTTGAATCTTCTTTGAACTTTGGATGACTGTTAATGGATGCTTCAAATAATGTTTAAAACTATTTCAATGATTTTTCAATCCTTTGAATTGAATAAATTATAAATTTGCTTGAATTTTTGTTCCAACATTGATTGAAAAATAATTAAGCATGTTAGTTTGAATAATGTTGGAGCTTGGTTTGAAGCTTGTTTGAGCCATGTTCAGACTTGGAGTTGAACAATTTAAAAGCTTACTTGAAGTTTGGTCAAAACTTGTTTGAATCTTAATGAAATGTATTTCGAGTTGGTCTGAGCCATTCTGAATCATGTTCTATCAAATACAATTTAACCTTAGTTAAATTGATTATCCTAGTTGTAATCGTTAACTACCGTACCCTTTTGGTGTTATTGTATTCTATAAAGCATAGGTATATACTATTGCATTTTGAGTAACATCAACTAGATTTTGGTTTAGATGTATAATCTTAAATTATTTTATATTTTGTCCAAAATTCTATTGTGATTATATAAGTTGAACTATCTATATTTATTAACTTTGTTTTTGACGCATCTTTTGTTCAAGGTCCTGTCATGCTTGCACTACTTGAATAAATTCCCCATTTTTGAGGGTAAATTATGTTTGGATAAATTCTAATAAGAATTATCACTTAATGTTGTTCAAACAAAGTGTGAACTGGTTCAAAGTTGTTTTATATGATTTGAATCTTGATTAGAATAAGGTTCAATTAAGAATATCATGTGGGTGCTAGGTTTTTAAAAGCTAGAATTGCTTGGAATTTCACAAAAAAATAATAAATTGCCACAATGATAAGCATTATAACAAGGAATAGAGCCAAACACCAATATATTATTCAATATATGAATGAACAACACCTGAATATATTGTATAAAATTAACTAATAATATTATCTGAATATTTGAATATATTATAACAATAATTATAAAATAGATTACTACAAACTCAAAAAGTAGGTTTTGCATCAAATAATATTGTATCAACATAAGTATAAATATGGCTCAAATTTACTTAAGGTGTACTTTGAAACTTAATACACATCAATATTCAATGCTTAGATTCCTATTATAAAGTTTATTCAAATAAGAATCAAATGATAGAACTCGTGTTCAAGTTTTATTTGTTTTCAAATTGAAGGTTAACTTTTCACCCTCTCCGAATATATTCAATGACTAATGATTGGATGCATACTTGAACAACAAAAATAAAAGAATACTATACTTACATTCTTTTGAAGAGCTCACATTCAAACTATAGTGATAGCTTAAGGTTGAATAATAAGATTGCTTGGATGATGATAATACTTCGAAGCAATATTTTAGCATCTATCTTAGTTGACCATTCCCAATGTATTACAAAAGATTGACTTAGTTTTCCACCCAAAAAATATTTTGATCCAAAGATAACTTTTAGATATATCACTAAAGACTTTGCCACCACAGGAGCAATTTAATATATATATATATATATATATATATATATATATATATATATATATATATATATATATATATATATATATATATATATATATATATATATATGCCCTATGCCTTGGCATATGAATTGAAATTACAACATATATCCTGAACACTGTCCATAATTTCTTCTGCACCTCCCCTTCTGCTGACCTCTTTTACCGCCATATATTTTAAGGTTCTATCCTTTGGTGCTTTTGTGAAGGGAGTTAGAGCGAGAGTGATGGCAGCGCTTGCGAGCCAGTTCTCAGGCCTCAGGTGCGGGCTGCTATCATCGTCCCCGCTGTCCAGACCGAGCTCTGCCAGTGGACCGGCTGCAGGGTGGCGGTCAGGGGGGACCTCGCCGGCGGGCGGAGGCGAAATAACCTGCGCGGCGAGGATAGGTGCTCCATTGGCCCTCACGCCCGTCCAAAAGGAACGGGAGGCTCTTAAGAAGCTGTTCGAGGAGGCTTACGACAGGGCTCGAATTGCGCCTATGGAAGGCGTCGCCTTCACCTTGGAGGACTTCCACGCTGCCATAGAGAAATATGACTTCGACTCTGAAATCGGCTCCAAGGTCATACTTTCTTTCTTCCACGTCTGATTGCGTTTGCCGTTGCTTTGTCACGGATAAATTTAAAGAAAATTTTCTTAAACTTGCTTTTGTTTGGACTAAATCCATGGAAAACTCCCTGTGCATTTCAGTGGCTAATTATTTCATTTTCTATGTACGTTGCTTGCTTTTTTGATTCAGTGCTGCCAGTTTTTTGTTCATTTCCCTGTTTTAAAGATTTTCATTAGAGGGCATCTATAATGTGTCCATGGTAAGGGTTGTTTTCCTCTCATTTGATAAAGATGATCGTGGTGATCCAGAATCCTCACTGAAGATATGGATCTATCTCAATTGATTTGATTTTTTTCAAAGTTTTTTTTTCTTAGGAGCAATGCAAGGTGCACCATTGGCTTATGTTCTAGTGGAGATGTGGGAAAATCTTTAGGAAGGACACGCCCAAGAAGAGGTTTACCCTTTTTTGCAATAATTTTAGGTCGTGTTCTATATCAAGTTATCCTTAGATTTACCTCATATAAAGGATGTCCAGAATATAATAGATTTTTATCTTCGACACTATTATGCTACTCCATTTTGCCTATTGGTAGACACCCAAAGAATATGAAGAGTTATGGTACTCAGTAGAAGACCTTTTTGTTAAAGGATTAATTTGTGAGAGCCTTATCCCTTATTCTGTTCCTGCTTTATTAGTTCCAAGAAATATCACTTGAAGAATGTGCTTAGCTAGCTGTGTAGTAACAAAATCACCATAAAATATCTATTTGGATCCCTTGACTTGAAATTCTATTTGACTATTTGCATGGAACATATCCTTTCTCTATGATTATTATCACCAGATGCGATAAAAATGGGAGATGAATGAAAGACGACTTTCAAAACATGTTATCGGTTATAAGAGTGGATGGGGATACATTCTAGTTTGTCAAATTCTGACAAAATATTTATGCATCTGATGATGCAAGTGTGTCGATTGTTTTTTGGTAAATTCTTTGTCATATATTTCGTTGACATACTAGTGTATAACTGCACTCTAAAGGAACATTTACATCATTTGCAACAATCTTTTTAGTCATTTTCGAAAGAAAATTGTATGCTAATCCTGATAAATGTACATTATTGACAAATCAAACTAATTTTCTTGGATATGTTATTCATGTGTTAAGATAGAAATGCATCAAGAGAAGATTTAGGCTATCATGGATTGTTCTAGTCCTTAATCATTTATAGATATTTGGAGCTTCCATAGGTTGATCTCTTTTTATCGGCGATTTATTAAGAATTTTAGCTTATCAACAACTCTTTCAACTCAAGTTGTTGACAAATCATATTGTACAAGGGGCATATTCATTTTGTCAATAATGTATAATAAATGTACAACAACTTATTTGGATTTATTACGATTTATTAAGAATTTTAGCTTAGCAACAACTCTTTCAACTCAAGTTGTTGACAAATCATAGTGTACAAGGGGTATATTCATTTTGTATAATATGATTTGTCAATAATGTACAAGGGGCATATTCATTTTGACTTTTGTAGCCCTATCTAATTTTGTAATGCTCTAGCAAATAGTAGTGGGATTAAGACTTTATTGTTGTTGTTGATGTTTTAGTATTGGCACTAACCAATCTCAAATATATTTGAAATTAACCATAATGTACAAAGGTGTGTATTGGGACTCTTTTGAGTTAGAATGACCTCCTAGTTTCTTATTTTAGCAAAATATTAAATGAGCTATGACACAAATATTCCTCTTATAATAAAGAATTTTATGCTATTTGATGCTTTAGAATATTGGAACTATTATTTATTATCTAGTAAATTTGTTCTGTATTCAGATCATGAAGGATTTAAATATCTACACAAATAGAGTAAACTCAAGGGTAGGCACACTAAGTGGGACAAGTTTTTGTTATCTTTTCATTGTATTATAAATAAACTAGTTTTTTGAAACAAGGTTGCTTATGCTTTGAGTTTTCAGTATGCCCTTCTAGCACTCTGTATTCTACAGTCATCAATTTCAAAACCATTAATGTTTTTTATTACAATGAACGAAACTTCTATAAAAATGATAGTTATATGAATGGGAAGCCTCTTATATTTTGCAAATAAAAGAAGTATATATATATATATATATATTCTCACACTAGAATGCACGTTCCACGATGTTTTCTACAAGACACTATTTTATTTGAATATCATGATGGATGGCTGGTTAGACATTTAGAAGGAATATGACCACCGTCTCAGTGCAAGAGAAAATTTTTTTGGTCTTTTATTCAACATGACATAGACCTTCTTTTTAGTGGGGTGTTGGCTATGTCACATTGCTAAACTAGAAATTAAAGGACTTGATTATACATTCCTTTACTACTTTTGGAGGTATCTTCGATTGATGTATGAATTTTGCGGTCAGTCTTCTAATACCCATAGACATAAATATTTGGTCTTGATAGATGCAGTTTTTTTTGCCAAAATGACACATTTTATCCCTTATCATAAAATACATGATTGCTTTTATATTTTTGATCTATGTTCTTAAGAGATTGTCTGGTTACATGACATTCTAGAAACCATTACGTCTGATCTAGATGTGCACTTTCTCGGACATTTTTGGAGAATTATGGCAAAAATTGGGAACCAAATTTTAGTTTAGCCATACCATTCATCCTGAAATTGATGGCCAAATGGAAGCTACCAATCATGGTCAATGATGCTTATCATAATGCTTTTGGGGGAAATAAAATAAGATAATGGGATATGTTTTCTAGCTTAAACAAAATTTGCATATAACCATATGATTTGTCAAACCACGTGTTGTTGTCCATTTGAGGTTATATATGGACACAATCTCATTATACCTTTAGAACTGACTCCAATGATCACTACTTTTGAGCAACAATAGTATTGGTAAATGACTTGAAAAAAAAAGAAACTCAATCAACTGGTTAAAGATATGTAATGAAGTAAGACACACTATCAAAAGCAAGCTAACAAATCTCATACGACAATCTCTTTTAACGAAGGTGGTCATGTATGATTCATTTGCAAATGAATATATTTCATCATGTCATTTTATAAAACATAAACCTAAAGTTGAAAGCCCTTTTCAAATTATAAAGTGAATTGGCGAGAACGGGAATGCCCATCACATTGATTTACTTGGGAAAATGAGCACCTTTAGTGCAGCTGACTTTTCATCATATTATGTTCAAGAAGGTGAATCATTGATCCCGAGAATATAGTTGTGTAAAAATTATATAGTTGACACCGCTATGTAACGGTGCCAAAAGCTTGATGCAATATTTTATGAATAAGATTTTTAAGCAATTAATGTTAGGATTCTACGCAAGTATACGTATCGTTATCAAGTAATAAAAGAATTTCTGTTTAAGCCCCAAATATCGATCCCACGGGGAAAGTTTAAATTTGAAATGATAAATTTACTAGGAAATTCACAGAAAGTCAATACGAAATTACTGTCACATTTCCAATATTGAAATATTATCAGAACTAAATTATTTAACTAATAACAAAACTGAAATACAAAGTTTAAACAGTAACTACTAAACTATTAAACAATTAAACTATGTTTATGTGATGAAAATTTTTTATGTGAAAAAACATCTTTATCACTACAATGAGATTTTAGTAAAATGCGATGAGATAAATGGTTCAATTATGTATTGTGTCAAATAGAAGCAGTTTTAATTCTCTACCCTGATACAATGTTATAGAAAATCATTGGCTAATCCTAGGTTTAGTCTTTAAATCCGTGGCTAGGCTAGGAGGATACTGGCTCCCACTCCAGAGCTCCCACTTCCCTTCACCTGAAGGCTAACTCTCGCTTTAGTTTTTAAACACTAAAATCGAATTAGGGATTTTAGTTTGTCACCCTAAAAATTCTCCAATTCTACACCCAACAAAGTATATTTCCCTATTTTTTTGCACTTAATTCCATGAACGAAGTTCTCCTTCATGAAATTAAATGTGATTCTGACTTTGTTGTACAACTCATCTCCATTTTTTGGATCATATGTTTCACAGCATATTTTAACAATTCAATTGGCCAGATCGAGAAGTAAATTAAGTTCGGAGTTGAAAAATCATCACAATTTATTTTATATTTTAATATTGACACATTCATATTATCTCTTTATGTCACCATATCTCAGAGTAGGGAGAAAGATAAAGTAAACTACTCAGATTTCATGAGAAAGATACAACAAAACACAAATTTCATATATAAAAGAAAGTTCATACAATACTAATAAACAAAAAATACTTATCTGAAACTCTTTCTCAAAACAAATCCCTTGTAGCCTCTTTTAGGAAATCAAGGAAGAAGAAATCTCACTTTTCTCCTTCTCCAATACTCTTAGAGAAGAGTTCACACTTAATCTCACCACAAAGCTCTAAATTATAAGAACAATGGACTCTAAATGGTTGTGAAATGAAAAATGGAGGAATGTGTTGTGTGGAAAGTTGAATTGGGGCGATGTAATGTCAAGAAGAGTCCATTTTTTGATGAATTTCGGTCCCAAATAAAGCATATAGTCGGTTTTTCAATAGGTGCCGCCAAAAACTCTTCAAGATGCGTTCAGATTTGTCGAATCTTCTAGAAATCGGGGCTGAACTGATATTGGCGCCGTCGGCGCCAGTTTCCTGTAATTAAGTTCAATGCTCTCTGTCAAACGGCGCCGTCGGCGCTGAATAAATTTCAACTTCTTCACTTTTACTCCAAATTTCATTCTTTTTGCTTTCTTCTTGCTTCAAATCCTAAAATTCAACAACCTGTAATAAAACATATAAATACCTTCCATTAAAGTGCAATATCATAAATCTAGAAATGCGTAGTATTAGGTAGCTAGAGAGCGCCCCAATTTTGCTTTGCCTCTACCCCTAGTTCTAGAAATGGAGTCAACTAATAAATTAATAGGATGAGTGCCATTGCCAGTAGTGACCAAAATATCATCCAATAAGTTCCTGAGCTCGAGTCGGCCTCTAGTCTTCTTCTTCCTGGAATAGACCTGCCGTTCCTTATTCGAAGATTGACTTGCCTGATCAGTGGGTTGGTCTAAAGTGTGTCAGACATGTGTATGATATTAAACATTAGAAATAACTGATTGTTGTAGCTGCTGATCTTTTATTGGAACAAAGGAGCACTCTCGTGTGTTTTGACATGTAAGTGAGCTTTCTTCAATAACAATGAGTTGTATAAACACTTTTAGATCTGTACTTGTAGTATAGTGTTCTTCATCAGAAACTGCGATGTTGGGTAGATAATCGGGTTGTACCTTCTCAGCAGAGATGGTAGGTGGCTGATCTTTAATGATATTCAGCCTTAGATGAGAATGCAAGCGATAACAAATAGTAGAACTGTGGCCAAACATATTACAATGAGACAATAAAGAAAGTGTGGTTCTATTTCAACTTTTTGTCAATACCCGTTGTGATTCGTTCCAACTGCCCAATAACTTCATAGCCTCAAAATCTTTTCTAATGATCTCAAGTTTTGAGTTTCCATAAAGAAATTTTCTCACTAGAGCAAAATGCCAAGAAAACGCGAGAGTACTGGTTTCAGCTTCAGTGAGAATAAGAGCAGACTTCCCATTTTTTTTACTAAGCTTTTTAATAAAAGTGTGGTCCCCAT
>NEWO01000676.1:168192-181983 GCA_003013225.1 Phalaenopsis aphrodite | reverse complement strand
GACTAGATTGGATGGTGTCATCATGTATAATTTGTCACACCACACACAAATAGATAGATAACAAAAGCTTCAGGTGTTGGAGTACATTTTTTTTTCCATTTCATATTAACCATTTTCTGTCATTTATGAACAGTCCTTATTAGTACAACAATAACATAGCCTTAATCCCACTACGTGGGGTCGGCTACTTGAATTCTTTTTCTCCATTTGGTCCTATTTAGTATCATATTTTCATTTAGTTCTAGTAAATTAAGATCATTTTTAATACAATAAGCCCAAGTTTTCCTAGGTCTATGTCTGCCTTTCTTAACACAAGCCGAATCTAAAACATCTACTCTCCTAATCGGATCATCTGATGGTCGACGTTTAATGTGACCAGACCATCTAAGATGACTTTCTTTAATTTTTTCCGTCAAAGGAGCTACACCAACCCTATCACAAATATATTCATTTCGCATTTTGTCTCTAAGTGTAAAGCCACTCATCCACCTAATCATTCTCATCTCGACAACACTTAACTTATTATTATTCTTCTCTTTTAAATGCCAACATTCATCGCCATAGAGCATTGCAGGTCTCACCACTGTCTTATAAAATTTTTCTTTCAGTCGAAGCGTTACTTTTCTATCACACAAAAGGCCCGAAGCATTCCTCCACTTTAAAACACTCCTTATTAATAAATATTTTTAATATAGACATGTTGAATTTACGCATACAACATTATTGACTATCCAAAGTTTTTTCTTATTAAATTATATGTTTCTTGCTGAAGTGAAAAACATGATGAAAGTTGATTCATTGTATCTGTTGAAGTGAAGTATATGTTGCAAAGGTAAATTATCATGATTCATAGTTGAAGTGTTTGTAAATTGGTGATTAAATTATTAAAAGGAGTGAATTTTTTAGATATCTTTGGTTTATTTCTCAAAGTGATGGTGATATAAATGTGAATGTTATTAGTAGAATTCAAGTTGTAGGGTGAAGTGGAGGAATGCATTGGGTCTATTGTGTGATTGAAAAGTATCACTTAGACTTGAGGAACATTTTATAAGATGGTGGCGAGACCTGCAATGCTTTATGGCGTAGAATATTGGCAGTAAAAGTGAAGCATAAAATTAAGTGTTGCTAAGATGAGAATGTTTAGGTGGATGAGTGGCTTTATATATAGAGACAAAATGCAAAACGAAGATATCCATGAAAGGGTTGGAGTAGCTCCAATAATAGACAAGATTAGAGAGAGTGACCTTTGATGGTTTGATCATGTTAAATGTCATCCATTTGATGACTCTGTTAGGAGAGTAGATATTTTAGATTTGATTTATATTAAGAAAGGCAGAGGTAGACCTAAAAAGTCTTGACTTTGCATAAAAGTAATCTTAATCTATTAGAATTAAATGAAAATGTGACATTCAATAAAACACAATTGAGAAAAATGATTCGTGTAGTTGCCCCCATTTAGTAGCATAAAAGCTTGTTGCTGCTATTGTATTATTGAAATAAAATCCAACCCTGTTAAAATTAAAACAATCATAGACCGGTCAACATTTTGAATTTAATTTAAGTCCAAATTCTTCATGCGCTACTTTTTATAGATGATTTATCTAATAACTTTAAGCATTGTCATTGACGGGTTTCAAGTCCTGGATGCGAAAAGTAAAAGGTTGCGTTAAGTAAGCGATAGTCAACATGAAAATTTTTGTCAAAAAACTATGACATGAATTCTTCTAAATCATGGTGTCAATTCTAGGACGTCTCTTGGAAGCAACACGCTATATGACTTGAATATATTAAAAAATATGCAAGAGTTGTTTCACCGATGACTGTGTATAGTATTAAATAAGTAAATGTTCTCATATTATTGATAAATGCATACAAATATATTACTTTATAAACTAATATTAGGATATGAAATTGAAATATAGATACTCTTGGAAGGAAATTATAGAAATACTAGATATTATGGTTCTAAGAAAGATAATGATTTTATGCATACAAGAAATTAAATGAGTTAAAAAAAATACTAAGGAGATTGATAAGTTGAGTTTTAAACTTTAGTATTCATGTAGAAGTCCTAAAAATATTGTAGGTATAATTATAGATAAGAGTTTGAAAAATAATGTTATAAAAATTAATAGAATTTGTGATAAAATTATAGTTCTAAGTGTTATTGTTGATTGAGCTCTCTAAGTAAGTTTAGATATATGTTAAAAAAAAAATTTAGAATGACCTAGAAAAACTTACACAAACGATAATTTCTTAAGAATTTTTTTTTTAGAGGAGATGTAATGGACATGTTAGTAGAGTGGTAGAAGATTTTAAAAATATTCATGATGACTATATTTTGGTGTGACAAATGTAGAAGGTAGATATATATATTGGGCTCTACATTAGTTTATGATTTTGTTATTGTTAATATTTTATGTAAGAAATCGACTAATTAACTCCTAAAAATGCTTAATTAACTTATTAATAAATTAATGGAATTATAAAAATTACTTAAATTTGACCCATTAACAAAATGCCTAAATAAACTAATACTATTCTAAGTAAATCATTAATTATTTAAATAGAACTTAAATGAATTTAATTAACTCATGATTACTCAATTTACTAATAAATATACTTAATTAATTTAATAATTATTCAATTAAAGCCATAATAATTCAAATAAAATATTAATCATTTAATTAAGTTAATAATAATAAAATCAAAACATTAAATTATTTAAACATATCATTAAATATATAAATAATTAAATAAAACATTAAGCAACTTTATTAAACTGTTATTAATTAAATATATAATTAAATTAATTAAAATTTTGATTAATTCATATCAATTAATAATTTAAATTTTACAAAACCTTTAACTTAATAAAAACTAAATAATTAAATAATTTTAATTAATTAATTAATCAACATGTTAAATAATTAAATTAAATAACATGTTAGTAGTTAAATAATTAAAGTAATTAATATGTTAGTAGTAATTAATTAAATTATTTTAATTGCCCTAACATGTTAATAGTTATTATAATTTAATTACTTTTTTTTAAAAAAGTATAGTTTTTTAATAAAAAAAAAGAAAATACCCAACTAAACATGTTTTATATTTTTTATTTTAAAAACATATTATCATAATAGTATCAAACAAATTTTCTAAAAAAAAATACAAAAAAAATAAAACGGACTGAAAATAATAAAAAAAAAAGAAAACATAAAGTGATTCTAAGTAGGACCTAATAGAATAATTTTTTATGTTAAAAATTTAATTTTTAGTGTTTTTTATAATAAATTAGATATTAAAGAGGGTGAAAGTTATATGTATTAATTTGCCGAACAACGAGGCAAAAAAAAGGTGAAGATTTAATTCAATTAAAGTGTATTAATGTCGAACATCAAAAAGTATTTTTCTTAAATGGAGATATTCAATATAGGTGGGTGATATATTTTGATAAGCTTTTCACTAAAGTTTATGAAAATATAATCTACTTTAGTTATCTTAATATCATAAATAATAATAATATTTTTTATTTCTTCCATTGTATTAGTAAAATAAATCTGAGGCTTAAAAAAATGAAGTATAGAAAAATAGTGGGACCGAACTATATTCAATAAAAGTGTGAAAATTTTTAGTAGATTTGGGAATTTCATGGCATACTACATTTTTTAATATTATTTTAAAAACAAGAAGGATTTTTGATAAGTAGAGAAAAAGTTTATTGGTTTCTATTTTTAAGAATAAAAGCAATGTGCAAGTGCATGCAAATTATAAATGAATTAAGTAATGTGTGATACATCAAAGTTATTGGAGAGAGTAACTGAACATAGGTTACGATGAAATTAGTTTGGATTCATGCCGGGCAAATGTACTATAGAAGATATAAATTTATTAAGAGACTTGATGGAGAAATATAGAGAGTAAAGAAGATCTACTTATTATTTTTGTTTATTTAGAAAAAGCTTATGATATGATTTAAGAGAATTATTTTGGAGAATTTAAAAAAGAAAGGTGTTGACATTGGTTATATTCAAGTCATTTAAATCATGTATATTAGAGCTGCTACATACATTCGATCACAATGAGAATTGACTAAGTATTTTTCTATTTCAATTGGATTACATCGAGGATCGGCTTTAAGCCCAAATCTTTTCTTTTTAGTTATGAATGTTCTTATTAGATATTTATAGGAGGATGTTCCTTAGTGTATGTTTTTTGTTGATGATATCCTACTTATGGATAAGATAGAGAGAGTTTAAGAAAAGCTTGAATTATTTAGGTCATTTTTTGAGTAGAGGCTTTCGTTTGAGATCTAAATCTGAATACATGAAATGTAATTTTAGTAATAGATCTAGTGGCAGGGTTGTAACAGTGGGTGATCAAGTCATTAGAAGGAGTGAAAGTTTTAGATATCTCGGGGCAATTGTTTAAAGAGATGGTGATATAAATGAGGATGTTATTAGTAGAATTCAAGCTGGATGGCTGAAGTGGAGGAATGAATTGGGTCTATTGTGATAGAAATGTATCACTTAAAATTAAAGGAAAATTTTATAAGATGGATGTGAGAACTGTAAGGCATAAAATGTTGGCCTGTAAAAGAGAAGCATAAAGTTAAGTGTTGCTGAGATGAGAATACTCAGTTGGATGAGTGGCTTTACACTTAGAGACAATATGCAAAACAAATATATTTGTGAAAGAGTTGGAGTAGCTCCAGTGGCACACAAGATTATGGAGAGTGCTAAGGTGGATGAGTGGCTTTACACTTAAAGAAAATATGCAAAACAAATATATACGTGAAAGGGTTGGAGTAGCTTCAGTGGCACACGAGATTAGGGAGTGTCGCCTTAGATGGTTTGGTCACATTAAACATCAACCATCTGATGACTCAGTTTGGAGAGTAGATGTTTTAGCTTTCACTTTTGTTAAGAAGGTAGATGTAGGCCTTAAAAGAAAGGAAGATGTAGGCTTTAAAAAAATTGGGCTTGTTGTCTAAAAAAATGATCTTAATTTATTAGAAGTAAATGAAAATATGACACTCAATACGACATAACGAAGAAAAAAGATTGATTTAGCTGACCTCACTTAGTGCGATAAAAGCTTGTTGTGGTTATTGTTGTTGTAGATTCAACCATAGACTTGCTTAAATTGGAATTTTTGTTAGACCAAAAAATGCCTGAGATAAAATTAAAGTATTGATGATTTCTGCCCTAGCCTTTTGCCTTTTGATTCTCTAAAGCCTTTGAGGTGAATTGCGATATTTTTGGAGTTGGAATTGGAGGATTATTAAAGTAGAAAGATCACTTTATAGCTTTTTTAAGTGAAAAATTAAGCAAGGCAAAGCAATGATATTAAACATATGACAGTCAATTTTATGTTGTCAGGCAAGTTTGAGATATTGGCAGTAATATCTTGTATATAGAGAGTTTATGCCCAGTTTAGATCCTCATACTCTCAAGCTTTTCAATAATTAATGAAAATTTAAAGTCATGGACATGCCTAATTGGTTTAATTTCTTCATGATTACTCGTTCATTCTCAAATATAAACTCAAATTGAAAATAAACTCTTCAATGCTTTATCAAAGATAGCATTAACTTACTTCTTTAAAAGTTAAAAATTTAAGCATTGAGTGAATTTGATATGAGTACTCAATGTGTTATTACTTTAATTTAATTTATATCAAGCACTTGGGCAAAGCTTTTAAAATTTAAAGGGGCGTTCTCAATCATTAATTAATATCTTTATAAAAAGAGCAACTTCACATCCTTGTAATGTCTCTTAGGGAATTCCTAATTTTTTAATTTCTTTTCGAAGGATTTGTTCTAATTTTTAAATGCCAGCCATGTGATGCTCCCATTAGGAGAGTATATGCTTTAAATTTGACTTATGTTAAGCATGTTAGGGATAGACCTAAAAAGATTTGGTCATGTTTTATAAAAAAATGATCTTAATTTATTAAAATTAAATAAAACTATGCACCCGAAAGGACACAATAGAGAAAAAGGATTCATGTAGTCAACCCATTTAGTAGGATAAAGGCTTGTTGTTGTTGTATTCTTGAGGATTTGTCAGTCATTTTGGGATAGATAAAATTTTCTATTTAATGGAGAATTGATTTTTTGGTACTCTTAAGAGATATGCTTAAAAATTTGCGACTCAATATTTGACATGTAATTAAGCTAAAACTGCTAAAAAAATCTAGCCAATACAATATCTTGCTCGTTCCTCATAAATCTTATGAAGATTTATAGCTAAATTTTATATCAGGGTTGTCTTGCACAGTTCAAGGATACAATGACATTTTTTTGATGGATTGATCAATTCTAAAAAATGACCTATTTTCAACCCTAATTCAAAATCAATGATGTTTCTCATATTGATAGATTTTTTTTAAGAAAATTGTTTCTACGCGTTTGCCTTCGAATTGTGATGTCAGATTTTTTCATTTTTTTGGAAGATTTTATGGAAGTTAGTTGGCACAAAGCTGAAATTTTTATTTGTTTTTTATCCTCAAATTGATGGGTAAATTAAAGTTGTGAATTAAATGTTACGAAAACTTAGATGTCCCTTATAGAAAAATTTTAAAAATTTGAACTTGCATTTATTTAGTTTTGAATTTTTATATAATAGTACTACCCTTAGAACAACTAAAACTTCATCTTTGATTATTGTTTGTCCTGAATCTTAGACAGCCAATTACTATAGTCAGCCTCTTATTTGATGCATTTTGATTCCAAGTTCTCATTAGCTAAGGAATTTCAAGGTCTCCATGATAGTATAAGACAATAAATTATTTCAATTAATGATAAATATGCTTCTAGGGAAAATTGTAATTGATCAATAAGAGAATTTTAAAAAAGTGACTTTTTGATTTGCATCTGCCTCGAGTATTGCCAAACCACAAAATGTAAAAAGTTGCATATAAGGGCTTGTGGCCAATTCAAAATTTTCACAAAATTGAATCTAATACATTAGCTTAATTTATCTGTTGATTTTTTAGTTTATTTGTTATTAATATTAAATATATTCTATCATATAAAAAAGTTGGAAAATCTCTATTTGTCTGTTCTGACTCTTCAACATAAGATATAGTTTTTCACTGGTAGAATCTCTTATTTTTTGATGTCGACTACTTGACTAATGAGGGAACACTCTCTAACTCAACTGTTATGTTTCACTTTTTTGTTTTTTGGACGAAGGCACCTGCAAATGACATGATTGACACATTGTTTTGGAGGCTTTGGCTCCACAATTCACGGAAGATTACTTAACGTTTGATTTTATAAAATGGAGCTCACTTTAGCCAATGGGAGTTGATATAGCATATCATATGATTAAAAAAAAAATAAAGGTTCAAATACAAGGGTCAAGGCTAAAGCCCGAACAAAAAATCATGAGAAATATTTAAAATCTATTTTTAATTTCAATTAATTTAGTATTTCTTTGCCTTGGAACATGTTTAGTCAGCCATTTATGGAAGGAATGGTGCTGGAATAAACAATTCATTTGGTTGACAACCACCCTCTTCTCTCTCTCTCTCTCTCTCTCTCTGGGCTAAAAAAGTGGTTGTTCAGTGTAAATATTGGACTGTAAGCATTGTATATTTCAATTTTTTGAATGAAATATTTTGGTTTAGAGGTGTTCTTCATTTCCTTAGCATTTAATGGCTTTAAGTATGTATTTTTCTCAATTAAGAATAGGTATTTATCTATATGTCCTTCAATTTAGCTCACTACTGTCTCTACCATCAGCTCTAAACTTTTCACTCCTTTTTCTTCCTTCATAAGCATTCTCCAAGACAAACAAATTAACAACCAAAGCCTCACAACTATTCTAAACACTGCCATATAGCTTGCGGCCAAATTAGGGAAATCTAGGACCTAATCTTGTTCCCTATGCTCCGACATCCCTTAAGGCTAACAAATTTCTATCTACTCCAAAGCATAAGTTAAAATTTTATGCTAACCAACCACCATTATTTCTAACATTTTACTCTACCAATAACGCATTCCCCAAAGTAATCTTTCAAATAAGNACCCATTTAGTAGGATAAAGGCTTGTTGTTGTTGTATTCTTGAGGATTTGTCAGTCATTTTGGGATAGATGAAATTTTCTACTTAATGGAGAATTGATTTTTTGGTACTCTTAAGAGATATGCTTAAAAATTTGCGACTCAATATTTGACATGTAATTAAGCTAAAACTGCTAAAAAAATCTAGCCAATACAATATCTTGCTCGTTCCTCATAAATCTTATGAAGATTTATAGCTAAATTTTATATCAGGGTTGTCTTGCACAGTTCAAGGATACAATGACATTTTTTTGATGGATTGATCAATTCTAAAAAATGACCTATTTTCAACCCTGATTCAAAATCAATGATGTTTCTCATATTGATAGATTTTTTTTAAGAAAATTGTTTCTACGCGTTTGCCTTCGAATTGTGATGTCAGATTTTTTCATTTTTTTGGAAGATTTTATGGAAGTTAGTTGGCACAAAGCTGAAATTTTTATTTGTTTTTTATCCTCAAATTGATGGGTAAATTAAAGTTGTGAATTAAATGTTACGAAAACTTAGATGTCCCTTATAGAAAAATTTTAAAAATTTGAACTTGCATTTATTTAGTTTTGAATTTTTATATAATAGTACTACCCTTAGAACAACTAAAACTTCATCTTTGATTATTGTTTGTCCTGAATCTTAGACAGCCAATTACTATAGTCAGCCTCTTATTTGATGCATTTTGATTCCAAGTTCTCATTAGCTAAGGAATTTCAAGGTCTCCATGATAGTATAAGACAATAAATTATTTCAATTAATGATAAATATGCTTCTAGGGAAAATTGTAATTGATCAATAAGAGAATTTTAAAAAAGTGACTTTTTGATTTGCATCTGCCTCGAGTATTGCCAAACCACAAAATGTAAAAAGTTGCATATAAGGGCTTGTGGCCAATTCAAAATTTTCACAAAATTGAATCTAATACATTAGCTTAATTTATCTGTTGATTTTTTAGTTTATTTGTTATTAATATTAAATATATTCTATCATATAAAAAAGTTGGAAAATCTCTATTTGTCTGTTCTGACTCTTCAACATAAGATATAGTTTTTCACTGGTAGAATCTCTTATTTTTTGATGTCGACTACTTGACTAATGAGGGAACACTCTCTAACTCAACTGTTATGTTTCACTTTTTTGTTTTTTGGACGAAGGCACCTGCAAATGACATGATTGACACATTGTTTTGGAGGCTTTGGCTCCACAATTCACGGAAGATTACTTAACGTTTGATTTTATAAAATGGAGCTCACTTTAGCCAATGGGAGTTGATATAGCATATCATATGATTAAAAAAAAAATAAAGGTTCAAATACAAGGGTCAAGGCTAAAGCCCGAACAAAAAATCATGAGAAATATTTAAAATCTATTTTTAATTTCAATTAATTTAGTATTTCTTTGCCTTGGAACATGTTTAGTCAGCCATTTATGGAAGGAATGGTGCTGGAATAAACAATTCATTTGGTTGACAACCACCCTCTTCTCTCTCTCTCTCTCTCTCTCTCTGGGCTAAAAAAGTGGTTGTTCAGTGTAAATATTGGACTGTAAGCATTGTATATTTCAATTTTTTGAATGAAATATTTTGGTTTAGAGGTGTTCTTCATTTCCTTAGCATTTAATGGCTTTAAGTATGTATTTTTCTCAATTAAGAATAGGTATTTATCTATATGTCCTTCAATTTAGCTCACTACTGTCTCTACCATCAGCTCTAAACTTTTCACTCCTTTTTCTTCCTTCATAAGCATTCTCCAAGACAAACAAATTAACAACCAAAGCCTCACAACTATTCTAAACACTGCCATATAGCCTGCGGCCAAATTAGGGAAATCTAGGACCTAATCTTGTTCCCTATGCTCCGACATCCCTTAAGGCTAACAAATTTCTATCTACTCCAAAGCATAAGTTAAAATTTTATGCTAACCAACCACCATTATTTCTAACATTTTACTCTACCAATAACGCATTCCCCAAAGTAATCTTTCAAATAAGTCCAAAGTAGCCCAATTTTGAGTAGTTTTATTTAGTACTCTTTCCACCTAATCCCTCAAAATCCCTCATCTTTCCACCATAAACTCTAGAATATGTGATATTAAACTCTAGGCCTATAGCTATTTCCCTCCGTTAATCTCATTGAAAGAGCATCTAATTGTGGAGAAACTAAAAACACGGTGATAAAATAACTAATTAGAAAAACTAGCAATCAACTTGCTGAAGAACATGATTTTTGGTTAGGATTTCTTGTTTAAGCATATTTATTGACCAAAAATTAGCAGTTGCACATTCATGAGCTTATTTTGTTATCGATAAATCACTCATTAATTAATAAGGATTTTATCATGGTGATTATTTTAAGTCCAACATTTCCATGACATGATATTATTCTTTTTTTTTTTCTTTTTTTTTTCGCTTTTAAATCATTTGTTTTATTTCATTTTTTTAAATACTAAATCAAACATAAATTTTGATGATTCCGTAACTGTTTGGCTAGTTTCATGGTTGCCTGTTTGATATGCTTCAAATGCACGAGAATATACTTCAAATGCACGAGAATATACTTCAAATGCTGGAGAATTAAGTGTATGTTTGTTGCTCTTGCTCTTCAACATGTGAAGATACCCTATCAAGGATGAGAAAAGAAGGAAAGTCATACGAAAATCATAGACAGATTTTTGAAGCTAAAGAGACCATTCTTCTACATTTATTTGGGATTTTACTACGTTTTAATTAGAAGAGATGACACTTTTTAAAGATGAACGCCTAGAACGGCAAAAAAGGAATAGAAAATATCATATATTAGTTCCATCACTTTGCCAGAGAATATTTCCCTAAAATATTCCAAAAGATCTAATCCTGGATTTTTGGCTCTACTATCAAAGCCTCGGCGAGGAGGCCCCCACAAAACCCATTAAATTGGCATGGTTGGGTTGGCTAACTTATGCGAACATTCTATGGTATGAGATTTGCGTTTATTTGTGATTAGTTTTCATCGCACTTCAACATATCGAACAATTTTGTCATTACATATTAGTCAGAAATTTCATATTTTTTGCGTCAGGAATGTTTTCACCAAGGACTTTAGGCAGGCTAGTGAGTTGTTTTTGAGTTAGCAACAAATGAATTGGCAAATAATTGATGACAATTAAGGATCGTCCGTTGAGTTGCTAACTAGCCATTTCGCTTTTGTGCACCATCAAAATGCTTCCTTGTAATTGATTGAGCAATTTGAAGCAATCAACTACATATTTCTACAAGATGACCTTGCAAGAATTAAAATATAAATTGTAAAAAAGATCGAAAATATGATATGATGGATAACGTTAAAATGTAGATTGAAAATCCATAATCAGATAAGCATGTTAGACAAACAAATGTCACGTTTGTACAAAGAATATACCGCCCGAGATTTTCAAATCTCATAGGTGATTAAGGATTAAATCCTGGAATATATGAAAATTTGATTGCATCCACAGTTATATAATTTCAACTCAAGTATTCCTACTTTAAAGGTCCTTGATGCCAAATTAATAAAACTTAATTGTAAAATACTCAATTTACAGAGACAGTAGGGAATAACTATAATGTCCACATGACCTAAACAACTTTGATAGTGTTGTGCAGCATAAACATAAACTATAAATGAATGAGCTCTAATGTTATGTATGACATGCGAACCTGTCTGTTCATTGCCATGTAATGAAGCATCCTTTCCTACCTGCCAAGCTGTAACAGTTCTGCAAGAGAGCGTGATTTCTTTAGTGATTTTGTCAGCGAACCTTGATAATTTTGTTGGATTCTTCTTTCCTGCAGAGTGGATTGAGTCTCAGTTCTGATGGTATCCTCGGATCCCTCTCTCCAGACTTTCCTGCAGTTGGTCTCCATTTAAATGATGTTCCTCCAGCAGAGGATGAAGTTTCATTTTCAGAAGATAATATTGATAAATATGAGTAAGTATTTTGTCAAAATGATTTCTTGGCAGGCTTTTCGAGGATAATGCTGAATCAAACTTGAATAAATCATGCTGCTTCTCAAAATTGTAATTGCAATTGAAATGGTATTATTAGCCGTGAAGCTTGTTTAGCATAGAAGTTTGAAGTTGTGATTGCTATTGTATTTTGTGTCGTCTTATCAATGGTTACCAATTTGTAATTCTAAGCTCTCTTGTTTGATATAATACAAGGTTTAATTTTTGATTTTTTTAATGAAAAAATTTCAAGTTTGTAATTCTCGATGAAGGCTATCTGCTGACTTCTATAATCTTTTGTTGATAAATCTTTTTCTTACCTTGTAATCGTCTCCAAATTTTGAAAGCTCTTCATAATTGGTCATTCCACTACAACATAGTTGATACAGAGGGAGATTGCCATTAACTTTAAAGCTGTTGATGGGATCTTTACTACAAACAAGTTTGGTAAATTTGATCAGTTTACTTCCAACGTGATTGTCTTATCAATTTGAGTGCTAAATGGTCAAAGAATTGATATTTGAAAATAAAAACTCATGTAAATGAACAGAAGCAGTAATAGGAATTGAATGAAAATATGCATAATGCGATAACTCATCACAAAACTGCAAATATTGGCTAAATTATACTAGCAAATGAAATTGCAAAATGTTTTCAGATTTTGAATAAATGTAGTAGGATTTTAGTAAGTAAACTAGCTGTTCTCAATGTCCTAGGTGAATTAGCTAAATTACAATGTCCTACTGTAAACTAGCTGTTCTCAATGTAAACTAGCTAAATTACATGAATTCATATTCTCCATTGCGTCCTACTGTATTTCATATTTTTCATTTAGTTCTAATAAATTAAAGTCATTTTCTATACAATATGCCCAAGTTTTTTTTAGGTCTACCTTTAAATTTTTTAACATAAGTCAAATCTAAAGCATCTACTCTCTTAACCAGACCATCAAGTGGTCGATGTATAATGCGATCAAACCATCTAAGATCACTCGTACTAATCTTGTCTGTCATTGGAGCCACACCAACCCTTTGACTGAAACATTTATTTCACATTTTGTCTCTAAGTGTCAAGCCACTCATCCACATAAACATTTTCATCTCAATTGAACTTAACATGATTTTTTGCTTCCTTTTATAGGCTAATAGTCTAAACCATGAAGCATTGCAGATGTCACTACCATTATATAAATTTTTCCTTTAAGTCTAGTCGGTACTTTTCTACCGCACAATATGTTAAAGTTACTTATTCTTCTAATAGTACAATTTTGGTGTCTTGTAAAACAGAAGAACCAAAGATAACTTCAAACATCTCCACAAGAAATGAATAACTATCAGAGGTTATGCAGGCAAATCTATGCAAGAATCCATCATAGAATAAATGATGAGTGTTATATATTTTCTCATCATTGTTTCCTTATCATTTATTCCCCAATAATTACTAAGATAAGAGCTAAAGATTATAAATAAAGACTAATAGCTTAAATACAAGAATAAAACTTTAAAATAACATTTGTTAATATTATATTAGTGGTTGTGTTTGAAATATGGCTTAAAAAAACCCTTTAACAGAAGCACATCATACTGGAAGAAATAATATGGGTAGCCATTATAAAAAGTACAACCATCACGAGAAAACCAAAATAGGGTTATAATCAACCCAAGTCAAATGTACATCTTAAGCCCAAGTTGATTATCACCCTATTTTGGACATGACTTGGTCGAATCATAAGTTCTTCTTGTTCAACTTGGGCTTAAGCTGAGCTTTCA
>NEWO01000676.1:145297-162539 GCA_003013225.1 Phalaenopsis aphrodite | reverse complement strand
ATGTCATAACTTTCTCTAGTTTATTTGATCGAGCCTCACCCTCAATTCTTGTGTTCATCCTTAGGGATAGATACAAGATTTGAGGTAAAGCGCTCTTTCATCCAAACTATGAAAATTCTGGGGCCAGTTTGACTCCATATTTTTCAAAACTAAATTTTTTAACGTCCTTCCGAAGCGGGCAACGAGATTTCAATTTCGATGACCGACAGCTTCTTACGGGCAAACCCCACACCAAAAATAGTGCCGACACACATATATATTGGGTACTTATAAATGATTTTATAGATTTTAATCCCAAAGATAAGATTATCCCCGATATATTGGTTCATGTGCACCAACCTCAGACATCACCTTTTCCTAATAATTAAACACCTATAACAGTTATAAATATAGTGTAAATTCATTCACATGTTACTCATCAAATAGGTTAGTTACTTCTATCAAATGAAAACAAAGTTAGAGAAAAGAAGTAACAAAATTGAAATAAAATTTTCGCTGTTAAAATTAATGATTTTTCTTATAAAACTTAAGTCCGAGTGAGACCCGAGTCGTAGTGGACTCGTCAATCCAACTACTACAAGAGAATTTATAAGTATAGCCATAATAAGAAGTTAAGGAATCACCTCCCTTTAGAAACAGAAAAATCTAATCAAACCACTAACAATCCAAACATCTACTAATCATCAATCAAACTGATCAATCCACACTAAAGAAAACAAAATACAATACTAACAATCACAATGATAAGTATGGGTTGCACCCCATAATGTGCTTTGTTTAACGTCGCCACCCCGACAAATGATTCCACCTGGATAAAAAATTCCATTTAAGTAATCATTGATCAATCACCCAATCTTTTCCAGATCCAAGAATTCCTAAAATTTTTTTGAATTTAAAATTTTCTTTCAACTCTTCCTTTTCATATTGATTCTTATCCTTGTTCCTCATATTTCTTTTTAGATCCAATATTCTTCTAGTAATTTTCTCAATTTTTATATTAATATCATCCTTAAATTTTATAAGAAATGGATCTTTATAAGATACTTCATGATCTCCCAACTTTTGGATCAGGTTCTCTCTAGATAATTCAAATTCTGGATCAAATTTATCTAGATTACTCTTTTGTTCAAGGTTTGCTTTCAATTCTTCCCCTTGGTACTGAGTAAATGATAGAGGTGGTCTTTCTATGTTTATCTTAGTTGATGAAATAGGTTTTTCTAATTCCTTCAGAATTTTTTCCATTGGTCTTTCAATCTCCTTATCCTCATCTCTCAAATCAAAGTTCTTTTGAAACATATCCTTGAATTATCTTCTAAATATTAGTTCGATAATTTTAAATTTCTCATCATTCATCTTCTTAGGGTTTATTTTAGGGTCACTAGGTAAAATATCGAGGGGGGGGGGTTACTTTTAATTGCATAATAATCAGCTCCAGTTGATTTTCTATATTCCTTATTAGGTCTTCTTAATTTTCTAGCTCACTCTTTGGACTTTCCAACTGTTCACCAAATGAATTTTCTAGCTCACTGTTCTGATTGTAATAATTAGAATAAGAATTATGTATCTCATAACCAGTTTCAATCGATTGTCCAAATGAATTTTCCTCAATAATTGGGGTTCCTTGAGGATATTTTTCTATGTATTGATCTAACTTTCTCTCAATATCTGCAACCTAAGAATTTAAAATAGTAAGCATATTTTCTTAAAAATTTGCCACTCTCTTGGGGCTTACTCTTTCAAAGATACTAGCATTATAATCAAAATCTGAATATTCATTATATTGTTGATCCGCCATTTCTACATTAAATTAGCGGAGTCTTTTCAAATCTCTCCCAAAAGTTCTCTCCAAATATGAATTGTAAAATTCATGGTCTGCAGCTCCTGAACTACACATACAAATCTAAAGACTTAACTAATAGGAAATATATCTAAAATATTTTTGGTATTTTTGATTTTCTTTAAAATAAATACACAATAATTAAATACACTATATAATAATACTATAGATTTCAAATCTAAGTCTTACAGGTTTAACTAAAATTCTCCTAAAGTTCTTACCATAGCTTCCCCGACAACGAAACTAAAAACTTGATGCAACCTTGATGTTTGCTATTTTTCTTGCGTGTTTTATGTCAATTTAAATCTGTAATAAGAGTGCCAAAAACTTTACCTGTCCCAAACTTACGTAGTAATTTAGCTTCAAAAAAATCTTGACCCAATTTATATTAAGTATTTAATGTCCAAAATCAAAATGTTATATAAAATATATAAAATAGTTCACACACTAGGGGTTCCATGTAAGTGCACGTACCGCTTCAAGTAATATAGAGCTTTCTTTAAAACCCCAGTATCAATCCCACAAAGAAGCACAGTAAGAAATCCCTTAGGCTAATTCTAGTATACTACTATCAAGGCTTAGTTTAGAAAATTGAATAATTATGATAAGAACATAAATCACAATATTCAAACATGAAAAATTAAAGTAAGAAATACAAGTTAAAATGAGTTTAATGAATGCTAACATAAATGTAACTAAAATAACCAAGTTTACTAAACTAATTTCTAAACTTCAAAGTTAAACTTACTAAGACTAAACAAAGTTTTATGATGAAGAGTTTAAATTTAAGAAAGCATCATTCCCCTTTTTAATGAGTACATGATTAGTGAAGTAATTAAAATTATTTAAAATTATATATAAAATTGTATTGTGCCAAATATGAGCAATCCTATTCTTTACCCTCTATAAAGTGTATAAAGAACATTGACTAATCCAGAGTTGGTCTCTAATTATGTGGTTAGATTGGGAGGATACCAGCTCTCACTCCAGAGCACCCACTTCTCCCTCGCCTAAGGGCTAACAATCTCACATTAGTTTTCAATCAACTATACCAAATTGGAGATTTTAATCTGTCACCTTAAAATCTCCAATTCTGCGTCCAACAAAGTATATTTCTTTATTTATTTGCACTAAACCCTATGGATTATATTCTCACTCAAGGAATTGAATGTGACTCTCACAATGTTGTAGAAATCATAACCCTTTCAGATCATATGTTTCTCAACAAATTTTAACATTTCAATTGGCTAGATCAAAAAGTAAATGAAGATCATAGTTAAAATCATCACAAATTATTGACATTTTAAACCGTATAAAACAAAATCAATTCTTCACAAAACCAAATCTTATTGTAGGGAGAAGGATAAATAAGATTACTCAGAATTCATGAGAAAGATACGACAAAACACGATTTCATATATAAAAATAAGCTTACAAACAAAGAATGAAAGCACAACTTATCTCACACTCTTTCCCAAGCAAATCCCTAGAAGTTCCTTTTAAGCACTTTATTTACAATCATACACAATTCTCTCCTAGAAATGTAATGAAGAAGAAATCTCTCACCTTCCCTCTCCTCTTACAACCCTAGAAGAAAATCCTCTCTTCTCCAATGTCTTCCTCTCACTCTCATGCCACACTCATGCCTAAGACTCCTTTATTTTTTAATTAGGGGCTGCCTCCTTTCAAAAAGAATTCAAAATTCCCTCCAAAATTATCTCCAAAAGTCACACCTTTTGAATCCCTAAAGACATGTTCATTCATTCAAGAGACATATCCCTTCATTAAATAGCCTTCCAAAGTGTCTAGATGCATTGAATCACTCCATGTGGCATTTAAATCATTTGGAGCCTTCAAAATCCGCTCAAAATTCATCCTGAACCCCCTTAATCCATCTTATATCATCCGTTCTCTGGATTTTGGAGCCACAGGCGCCACCCTACAACATCTCAACCATTTTTCTTCGTTTGGCTCCATTTCAGCTCTGTTTCACCCCATTTCAGTTGTGTTTCGCTCCTAATAGATATACCTAAATAATAAGCATGAAAAAAAAACCTTTCTTTAAAGTATAAATTTATTCAAAAACATGTGATAAATGTAAAGTAGATTAAACATAAAAAGATATATTGAAATTTGCCAACTTAGAATTTTTTCTTGCTCTTTTTTACTCCAAATTATACCAGTTTTGCTTCATTTTCTCCAAAAGTCCATTTCTTGTACCTGAAACCAAAAATATGCAAAATACTTTCCTTTGAAGTGTAATATCATTAAAAATCATTAAAATTGAGTATAAAATATATAAAAAAGCAGGCAATTTATAGGCGTGTCGATAAACAAACAATTTTAAAGAACATTGAGAACTTTCATAAGATAATCTTCATGTGAATAGCCAAGGAATTGTACGTCAGAGATGAGATTGGATCAAAATGACTAGAAGAATGTATCCATGAAGAAAATCCTATGGAAGCAACTCATAACAAGAGAATCAAGTTTTTGTGTTTGTTCTGGGTTCAAGAGTAGCTCCCAAAGGGATACATCTTTATAGTTAATTACATCTCGAGAGATACCCAAGAAAACTATCGATAATAAGATTATTGCTAAGGCTTTTGTGATTGCTAGTAAAAAGGGGCGTGTTAAATAAAATGGTCTTCCCAAACTGGAACATCTCGGTGTTTCAAAGCTTATACTAAGCCATGAGGGTGGAGAGAAAATATCTCAAATCCCAAATAGACGACGACTAATTGGAAATCAAGGCCTTATGAGGTGACCAGGTCATCAATTGGATTTTTCCACCACTTCAAGGCTGTTCTAGGCTGTAAGGGCAAAGGGCAAATGACCGTATCCCAAATGGTCAGTGATCTATCAGCTAAATGAAGCCCATTAGATGACATCAACGAATGGGTCAAAGGGAAGATTAGGCTCAACAGGGCTTCCAAAGGAAGGTGAAGGAATCTTAATAAGGTAGAGGTAGTTGGGTAGGGATCCATGGAACCATCATTCCAAGCTACTAAAGCCGTAAGTCTATCAGGTCAAGATAGTAGTTAACCCAACTTGACATGGGGTTCTTTTTCAATATGTATGTGTGGTTTCATCTAAAGAACCTTGATGAACCTAATGCAAGAGGAAAGAAACCTCTAAATCCTAAGATCTATAAGGAGGAATTCATAAAATCTTGTGACTTGTGCTTACCAATATGAGTGGCAGGAGGCCACTGAAAATGGAAAGAGAGGTCCACCTTAGCAAGTTGAAGCACTCTCACAAAAGGTCTTATAACTCGTCTGGGTCGGGGAGTCTTCTAACATCATAGGCGTTCTAAACAACCACCTAAGTAAGAATTTAATGTTGGGTCAGTCGGTTTGGAGAAGCACTAGAGCTTTCTCCTCAGAACATGCAGAATGCATTGTAGTTATTTAGAGCAGTCTTTAGATTATTATTGATGCCCTATTAATTTTATGATCGGGACATGGCCATGCTTGCAACCCATTAAAAATCTGACACGAAGGCCATGCGACAAAATAAAATGCAAGATTTAAAGTCTTGAAATATTTTAATCCTAAAATTTAATTATTATTAATCTCTTATTAAAATTTTTTGTAGAAATTTTATAATATAGAGTCTTTAGAGATCCAACATTATATTTTTTTTGGTTAAAGCTTCTCGGACAAACCAACAATCAAAGAACTACAAAAAACAATTCAACACACTGCAAGAAATTAAAGGCACACCAACATGAAAGAATGAGAACAGATTGGGTGTTGTTGGGCCGACGACATATCCCAGAAAGCCAAAAAATGTAGCTAGGCACCACTTAATACATACTTGGTCCTACACCTATACATCAATATAGATTCAAAGTTAAGGTACGAGATACAGGTTTCTGCTCCTGATCCTCTCAATATTGTTTTGTACATTAAACACCTTGGAACCTATGCTCACACCTTATTTTTTATACAAACTTTACTTAGGAACTCTGAAAATTACATGAAAAAATCAACAAATACTCAACCTGCAAAACAACAGGGTTAGCACAAGTTATATCATGCAATGTAACAAGCCATGCCCTGGAGGAGGGCTTAGCAAGCATCTGTAGAAAATGTACTAATAGGAAATCATTACATCTCCCTTTTTACTTAGCAAGACTCTCATGCAATAAAACACCCTACTATACTAGTGCACATATCTCAAAATCGGTAAACACACAAAGCATCATTCATTCAAATGATATCTGGCTAGAGTGCAAAATAAGGCAAATATAGTTAGAGCATCTAAGAGATTACCTAGTCATAGCCTAGCAAGTCATCTAGCATAAGGTGTCATAATCACAACACCTAAGTGTGTGTAGTGTGTAGCCAAGGGATAACATATGTCATGATGGGGTCACCATCTTTGGCCCCATCTTAAAAATCCAAGGATTCTTAGAACTGTCACTAAATGCAAGTTTTACATGAACAAAAGCATTTTTTAAAAAAAAAGTTGACCTTATGGACGGTATAAGATAAGAATACAATAGCATCAAAGTAGGTATTGAAAGTATGATGCATATATAAAATATGACAATTTTTATTTTTTAAAAATAGGTCCTAATAAAAGAAAAGCCTAAGTGTCACCTATTAGGACCCTTGGAACCTTAACATGACATATGTGTGCCAATCACGGTGTAATAATTAATATTACTCGTTGAGACATCCTGACAGGTAATACTTGCTAACACACCGTGAGTGGTGACAGGTGTCGACACTAAAAAGTTGAGGAGTTGCCTGTTGGAAGCTGTCGACCGCCGGAATCAGAATCCCGTCCCCCACTTCAGAAAGACATTTATATATATTTAGAAAAATATGAAATCAAACTAATCCCATATCTTTCATAGTTTAAATGATAGAGCACTACACCTCAAGCAATGTATCTATCCCGAAAGATAAACACAAAACTTGAGGGTGAAGCTCCATCAAATAAACTAAGAAATATATGACATCCGTTTGGTTTGCAGAAATCATTTTATTTATAAGCCGACAAGTACCCCTATTTAATATGAAAAATTAAATAGGGTTTATATTAAGTTGGGTTTAGAAATGTTTCCTATAAGGGTAAGCCCCTATATCTTAAATGGTCGAAGTCACTCAAGAAAACTCTCGATAAAAATTAGGGGATATTATCTTCAAAAAATTTCAAAGGATATGACTTTTCAAAGAGATCAGACAAAGAGGTGTGAAGAGGAGTGGCTCAAATTTGCAACATATTATGGAATCCAATGAAAGAGAGACTCGGGGATGTCATAGATCCGGAGGAGAACCTCGACGATTTCTCAAGCTACCTTATAATTTGTCTTTAGTTATGGAGAAAAATTATTTAAATGTTTCATCATGCAAATTTTATTAGTTAGGGCTTACATTCATATGAAACAATCACACGAATAGCTTGGAGGATATGAGGATTTAGGTCTTGATGAACGGAAACTTCCTAATCTTAAGACGAGTTTGGGCTTATATAGTATAACAGAGCCATACAAAGGCTTAAAGATAAGGTTGATGATTTATGTCGCACTAGGCGGACAACCTTGAAGTCCTATGACTTGGTTGTTTAATTCTAAATAAAGGATGGTTTAGCTGATGTAGACATGTTTTGTTGTTGAAGATGATTGTGCTGCCCACAATGCTAGCTCCAAGCTCCTCGTCGTGACAAGTTTAAGTTTTCTAATGTGTCAAGTCATGATGTCAAATCAAATGTTCCTAAGGGTCATGGTTATTTAAATATTATGGGGCATATTAAAGTTGATTAAAGTGACACCGGTTAGGATCCTACGGTTCCCTCATTCCGATACCACTATTTTCTTTCGGATTCACTTAGTTCAAATGAATTTACTAAACTCAACTTAATGAGTTCCATACTTTCATTTAGACCATGGGAAATCTTGTTAGCAACCGTAGGTTACCTCCTCTGAGGGATTCCCGATATCTAAAAAAAATATTTTAATCTAGTTGTGATTTTTGTTTTGTGATGTTTGTGATTAAATTTTGAGTTGTCTTACATTTTGAATGTTGTGGCAATGAATTTTATCTTATTTGATTTTTAAATTTTTGTTTTGGTTTTGTGGCTATTCTAGCAGTTTTGGTTTTAGCATGTAGGGTAACATCGTTGTTTAACATGCAAGTTTAAAACAAGAAGTACAGAAAAATGTAATAATTTAAAAGCATATCCGTCGATTCTTCTCATTTCTCCATCTGAAAGGTTAGTACTTGCAATACATGTATATAATTTTGTAGGGAATTTAAATTGTAGAAGTAGATGAAGGTATATCTACCAAATCCCTAAGTTATGACTTTATCAAATCTCAGAAGATCTTAGTGGATAATTTTAGAACAAAATATGTCAAGTTCAATTTGACCTTCAAAATATCCAAAAGATTCTGAAGTGTTCGGGGGAATGACCCTAAACTACTTTGAGGATCTCTTGAAACATTTCAATTTCATTTAGAACTTGTGACAATGTTTTATTAATCATCCAAGGTTAGAGTGTGATCACCCGTTGCCTGGTGAAGTTTGACAATTAAATTATCCTAAGGATAAGATACTTATTCAATTTGATACTTTAATTTAAAGATGTTGACCTCACTTTTGGTTGAGGTTTAGTTTTTCCTCTTTAGTAGCTTACAGTCTATCCATAGGACTTTCATATTGAATATTCTTAGAAAACTAGAAAAGGAACCCTCATCATTAGAAATTCTACCATCTTCTCTACTCAACTTGAAGTTTCACATATTGATCCTAACTTCTAGCAGTTAGTAGGTGGGGTCATTATGGGGGAGCTCAAAGAGAGTCACCCTTAGGACTACTGGAGTTTAAGGTTGACCCTGGGTGTTGGTCTAGGGCTTAAGGCACATACTTGCACTCATAATCACTCACAACCCTAAAGCTTCTAGGCTTTGGTCACTTGACACTTTTGGGAGACTCATGTAGGTGGTCCCCTAAACCCACTAGCCCTAGGCTAGGGTTTGGCTAAGACCACTACATAGAGGACCCAAAATGGGGTTTCCATTGGTCCATGCTTATTAATAGTGGTTGGTACCTCAACTCTACCAAGATACCCAACCTAGCCGTTTGCCCCTAAATTCCCCCAAATTACCAAGATACCCTTAGGACCCCAAATTTTGCCAAAATTCCCAAATTTAGCAAAAATAACCAAGTTGGTTCAAAAATCATTTCAAACACCTTGAAAACACCCAAACTACCCAAAATTACCAAAATTGGCCAAATTTCCAAAATACCCATCCATACCCCAAAATTCCAAAAATTCTAAAAAATCCCAAAAATTCTCAAAACCTCCCAAATATTCCTAATTTCATTTTATTCAACTACCATATGACCAAATTTGGCAAATTTGACCATCTTTGTACAAAAACCCCCAAATTGCCCTTTAAATGCCCATATTTTCTCCAAATCACCTCAAATGTTTATCAAATTGGTATCAATTTACCACAATTTCAATTCTAAACTCAAATTAACTCTTTATATGACCAATATAGACTAAATTAAAGCCCAATTAGTTCATCATTTGAGCCCAATTTTGATTTAGATCAAAATCCCAATTTTTGGCCCCATGACTTGATTCCACCAAATTGAACCCATGGCCAACTCAAATTGCCACAATTTGTGTTAAAAAACATTCATAATATTCCTATACATCAAAATTGACCTTCAATTGACCTTGGTGAAGCCTCGATTTCATTTGATTTCAACCTAAGTCCAAAAAGCCCCAAATTTGCCCCAAATTGGCCATGTTTCAAAATCTCACCAAATTGATGGCCTTAGCCCAAAAATTTCTACTCCATTCCTTCATTATAAATCTTCACAACATCTCCCTTAATCATTTGAACCATTCAATTTGGACTTAACCCAAGGCTTGCCCAACCTAGACCCATGTCTAGCCCAACATGCCCAAATTGACCAAATTGCAAAAATCCTTCAAATTGACCCTCCAATTGAACTCAAAATCATTTCAATTCTTCACCAAAAATCTTCATAAAAATCATATAAAAATGTTGATCAATCAATTGGGCCAATTGATATGGCTAGTCTAGCCCAAACCCAAGCTTTGATCACTTTAACCCACATTGAACCCATGAACTAAAGATGACCTTACTACCCCAAAGTCACCAAATTAATAACTCCAGAGTCATTAGTTGGACCCTAGTGGCCAGCCTAAACCTCTTAAAACCACCTAAACTAAGTCATGGACCAAAGGTCCCCTAAATTAAGAGATATGTTTTCCATATTTGCTTGGGCTTAAGATATTTTTGCCAAAACTAAACCTCAGCCCATTAAATTGCTATGACATATTCCCCTGGGTTCCCTGAGCTCCTAGCCACTTGCCCTTGCCATGGCTGGCTGTCCTAGTCACTGGAGAAGCCATAAATGAGGGCCAACCCCTCTTGAATTTTACCCAAATCAAACCTAGATGCCACCTCACTCAAATCAAATGATAGAGCTCCTCTTCCCTCCATTTAAGCATCACAATGCACCCAAACATTGGCCCTGAGAGCCACCCCTTAGCCATTTTTATAAAAACTCACCTCCATGGCCATGGAAGGAGAGTTGAAATTTTCTCAGAGAGAGACCTCCAAATAACTCCTTGAGCTTCCTTGAAACCTCCACAGCTCATTCCAATCACTCCATTGCTCTGATTCCCCCTGTGTAACCCTAATTTTGAGCTTAAAAATTAGGGCAGAAATACGACATCCCTTAAAACTCTACCAAACTCCAATTACTTGTGCCAACACCTTCACAATAGCAAGAGAAGTCAAAGCACCATCAAATTACCCTCTGAAATCGCCTCTAGCATAGCTCTAGACCAACACCTGAAATCGGCCTTGGTCGAATTTGAGTTTAAGCATTTCACCAAGATCAGAGGTTCAATCCCTAGCCTCCTTGGACCCTAACAAACGTACCAAGAACCTCTGATTGAAGCTTCACTTCTCATAGCCAAGGTATTGAACTTCTCTTCCTCCCGAGCTTCTTTTGATTTTCCATTTGATTTGAGTTGATTTCATGGCATCATAATCGTATGGATATGTTCCTTTAGTATAGACGAACATTTAAAAAAAAATCATTTAATTTGGTTGAGAAATTAGGGAGATATCAAGCTTAGAAGATGAATGATTCTTGAGCTAGACTATCGGAACGATGACGGAGCACTGTTTGATCGGGCGTGTATCGCCGAACAGCGCTTCAGAACCTAAACCGCGGGCCGATTCAGCACTGAAGTGGACGACGACGTCAAATGGGAGTACGCCGCGTGGAGCTTCAGAGCCGCCGTAGGTTGATGTGGCGCCGCTCGTTTAAATAGATAAATAGGGATTTAAATAATTCAGAAAATGACCCTTAACTTCAAAAATCCATATCTTGGTGTAGAAAGATCAAAAAAATAAAATAAAAATACTATCTTGCTCAGTGAATAGAGGAAAATAATGTGGATTAGATTTTATGTCCATTTGATGCATGCTTGATTTTTTAAAAATCCATTAGGGTTAGGAATCTTTTGATTCTCCATGCATATAGGCAATTCATCATAGCTTGGAATTTTGGCATGATGCAGCCTCTGTCAAAAGAAACATTCCCTGATTTTTCCAAAGTCAGATGAGGTCCCTAGACAGAGAATCATATTTTTCAAGTTTATGTGCATTATTTGCTTTAATTAATCATGGAAATTAGTATGTTTCTTAGAAAAATCCAAGAAAATTTTGGAAGGTTTATGATGACTAGAGAACCTTTAGGAAAATTTCTCATGGGCCAAGTCATTCAAAATATAGCTAATTTTTACAAACCTTAAATCACTAAGATAATTAATTTTGAAAAAAAAACAAACAACAAAATGACTTAATTTTTTATCTCCAATATTGTTTAGGATCCAAAGAACTCACCATAAAAATTTCAAAGCATTTTGAGTTTATTTGATGGCCTAAGTTGATTTTGAAAGATAAATATCATTTTTGCACTTAAATGATTTTTTACAAATCAAAATATAACCAAAAAATTTTCAAAAACTTATTTTTTGAGTTCTCCATGATCAGGGGTATTTTATAAAAATAAAATGGTATTTAAAATAAAAACTTGATTTTTGAGTCCATTTTGAATATTTAAAATAATTAAAAATCCATAAAAATCACAAAAATAAAAAAAATCCATGAAAATTTTCTAAATTACTTCCTAAGCACTTAGAAATAATTGGGATATTTTTCCTGATTTTCTAAAATAAAGATATTGTATTTTCAAGATTAAAAATAATTTAAAGGCTAAAAATGGATTTTTACTAAAATAACTTCAATAAATCAAATAAAACTCAAAAAATATAAAATTTCTCCTCTGGGTTTTCTGACCTTAGGAAGACTTTTCAAAAATACAAAACTTAATTTTACCCATTTAAAATATTATATATTTAATAAATACCCCAAAATTTAAAATAATTATAACAATTCAAATAAGATTCAAAAAATCATGAAATTTATTCTAAACGCTTCTCTAGTTTAGTTCTATCTCCAGTAAAAATTTCAAGTGATTAGCCTTCACCTTGGTCAAGTTAGAAAAATTTCTTTAAAAATATTATTTTTGCATGAAAATAATTATATAAATTAAATTAAATTTTGAAAAATCATATTTTCTCCTCTGATGTCTTAATTGACCCATGAATGAGGTAGGATAAAAATTTCAAAGTTGTTTGGATTAAATTTGATGAATTATGAAGTGATAGAGCCTTAGAGGCAAATGTGTAATTTTTGAAATTTAGCCTTAATTAACATTTAGGCCTGATTTCAAAAAGGGAAATGTGAAATATTTGATTCTAGTTAACATATTTGGATGTTTGAAACATAAGGGGTTAATTGGTAGAAACCAACCTCACTTGTCCTAATTAAAAAAGATAAATTTGCAATTTCCTTAAATTACATAAATTTGAGTGTCTAGTCGATTAAATGATCCTAGATTTAGGGGCATGATTTTGGGTGTTAATAACTCACTAATTTAATACTCCTATTTTAATAAAAAAAAAAAAAACATGAATCATCACAATCACTTATAAGTCAATTTCATTTGCAATGTCTAAGACACACACCAAAGTCTTAATGGCTTAGTAGTGACTTAGGCTAAATCAAGTTTCATTTAAATAAGGATTAGAAAAGTAAATATCATTAAAACATATTTTCAACACTACAAGCCCAAGTCAAAATTTGGCTAAGTTTCTTAAACTTGCCTCTGTAAGGGTCTTCACCCACATAATTCTTAAATTAAATCACGAGTGATAATTACCCTATTCTTAGAAGTAGTTGAGACATCAATGCTCACTGAGCACTAAGGGTGTTTACATGATGAATTATTAAGCAACATAATAAGTTTAAAAGATCTCGAGATTTTCCATCAGGCAGTGGGAGAGTAGCACGAACCTGCTTCTTTCTCTAGATCTGTTGGACACCTCAGAGATCTACTAAACTTAATATGTTTTGCTTAACAAAATCATCCTTAATTAAAATCCTAAGGACCCACCAAGATATGAACTAGGGTTAGGTAGGTCATCAAAATTTTACTTCCTTGCTTCATATAAATTGCCCAGACATGAATTTTGAGTTTCAGGTGGTAGAACGAGAAGACTCGCCATGTACGCTTTTACAGTTTTCAACGTTGTCTTTCTTGTACTTTCATACTTTCCTTTTATACCTGCAAAACTTGCATGCTAAACAACGATGTCACCCTGCATGAAAAATAAAACTATCAGGATAGCCACAAAACCAGAACCAAAACCAAAACTAAAACTAAATTCAATCAAGATAAAATTCACCACCACAACATTCAAAATATAAAACAACTCAAAATTTAATCACAAACATCTCACAAAACTACAACTTCAACTAAATTAAGATGCCTCAATCGGATGATTGGGAATTCCTTAGAGGAGGTAACCTACGATTGCTAACGAGACTTCCCATGATCTAGATGAAATTATGGAACTCAATAAGTTGAGTTTAGTAAGTTTATTTGGACTAAGTGAATCCAATAGAAAATAGTGGTGCTGGAATGAGGGAACTGTAGAATCTTAATTGGTGTCGCTCTAGTCAACTTTAAAAACATGCCCCCATAAAATTTAAAGAACTACAACCATAGGGCCACCTGATTTGACATCATAACTTGACACACTAGAAAACTCAAACTCATTGTGGGAAGGATCTTGGAGCTAGCATGGTGCGCAGCACGACCATCTTCAACAGAAAAGCCTGTCTTCCTCAGCTAAATCAATATTCGTTCCTTAGATATAAACAACAAAGTCATAAGACTTCAAGGTTGCTTGCTTATGGAATGTAAATCATCACCTTATCTTTAGGCTTTTGTACAACCCTGTTATACAATATAAGCCCTAACTCGTCTTAGGATTCCGAGGTTGTCGTTCGTCACGACCTAAACCCTCACAGCTTCCAAGCTATTTGTGTGATAGTTTCACATGAATGTAAGCCCTAAAAAATAAAATTGGTAGGATAAAACACCTAAACACTTCTCCTAAGATATGAAGCCAAACATTAGGATAGCTTAGGAAGTCTCTGGGGTTCTCCTCTGGATCCATGACATCCCCTAGTTCTTCCTCCTTTGGACTCTATAACAAAATGTTCCAAATTTGAACAAATCCCCTTTCACACCTCTACGTCCGATCTCATTGAAAAGTCCTACACTTTGAAACTCCTTGAAAATAATATTTCCTAATTTTTATCGAGAGTCTTCTTAGGTGACTTTGGTCATTTAAGATGTAAATAACTATAGGGGCTTGCGCTTATAAGAAGCATGTCTGAACCCAGCTTAATTTAAACCTTATTTAATTCTTTATATTAAATAGGATAACTTGTTGGCAAATACAATGGTTTCTCAGACCAAATGAATGTCATATATTCCTTAGTTTATTTGATCGAGCCTGATCCTCAAGTCTTGTGTTTATCCTTTAGGATAGATATAAGATTTGAGGTACAACACTCTTTCATTTAAAATATGAAAAATAAGGGGTCAGTTTGATTTCTTATTTTTCTAAAACTAAATATATATGTAAATTAAAACGTCCTTCCAAAGTGGGCGACGAGATTTTGATTTCGGTGACCGATATCTTATTACGGGTAACTCCTCTAACCAAAAATAACGCCGACAAAAGATTGTATGGATGAATGCCCTTAAGGCAAGCTTAAGTCATTAAAGATTTGGTGCTCATCACAATTGGTCTTGGAGTGTTTAAGAGGTGTTCCGAATCATATTATCTTCTAGATCCAATCAATTGAGTTTAGACATTGAGCCTATGTCACTACCAAGCCTTTATAATCATATTGGAGGAAAATACTGGTGGTTACAATTTTTGTTTAAGTGACATATATTCTTATTGAAAGATCACGTCATCCTCAATTTTAGGCTTAAGGTAAGTGAATCATCATCTTCCTAGCTTAAGCCCAACACTTAAGAATAATTTATTTTTTTTTGTTTAACTCTCAAAGTGTAATTCAAGAAATTACCATTCTATTCTTATTATGCAAAGGTGGCAAGTTGGTTTCTAACTTTAACCTATTGCATTTCAATCAACCAATATATTTATTAAGGATCAAAGGTACCCATCCCAATTGGTTAATCTTAAATTTTGATTAAGACGCCAAAGTTTAAAATTACTATCCTACCTTTGAGGCTCCTCATCTTATATTTCTTCAAGAAAAATTCAAATGTCCTTGAAAATTTTTGAGTAGCCCATACATGGATTAATAAAAATATCAGGGGGAAAGTATAATTTTTCAAAATTTGATTTAATTTAAAATAATTATTTTAACCAAAAAATAATATTTTTCAATGATAATTTATTTAATTAATCAAATTAAAGTTTTAATTTATAAGGAAATTATTGGAGGTTTTCATAGGTCAGAAGAATACTTAACTAAATTTTATGATTTTTCAAATGATATTGTAATTATTATGATTATTTAAAGGTCTTTTTTAATGATTATTTAAATACCAAAAATATGTTTTAATCATAAAAAATAACTTTTAAATTTTTGTTAAACCCTCATAAGAGAAACTTGGAGGAACAAATTTTATATTTTTTATGATCTATATTTAATTTATTGTAATTATTTTAATGGGAAAATAAGGAAAATGCATTTTAGGCCTTTAGAAATTTATTTTAAATTTAGAAAAATTAGGAAAAATATTTTAAGGGGTCCCAAGTGATCAGGGAACAATTGCACACATTGTGAACTATTATTATTATTATTATTATTATTATTATTTGTATTTTTAAAAATTTTGATTATTTTAATTATTTTTAATTCAAAATATACTTTAAAAATAAAATATTTTCACAAAAATAACTTTTATTTTTATTAAATGCCCCTAGTCACAAGGAACTCAGAAAACTATTTTTCATAATTTTTCAAAGCATATTTAATTTAATATAATTTATTTTGTGCAAAAATACCATTTTTACTTACAAAATTCACTTTAATGGCCAAATCTACTTAAATAAATTTGAAATTTTTACAGTGCATTGAATTTATTTTTATAAACAATGTAGAATTGACTTTATCAAATTTAATTTTATATCTAATTTAAATAAATTAATACAAACTAAAAATATTTAATTAAAAACAGAAAGATAGAAAATTATTCAAATCATCACATTATTTTTCCTAAGCTTCTATGACCACAGAAAACCAAACAAAATTGATCCCGTAATTTTTTGAGGAATTTTTTAATTTATATAATTAAATAAAGCAAAAATAGCGACTTAGGCTTGAAAATTAGGGTTAAAAACACAGAGGTGCTCTTTGACTTTGGACAAATCATAGAAGATGCCCTCTGTCATGAGGAACCAACCCTAAAAAATTCAAGTCATGGTGATTAATATTAATAATAATGATTAAAATAGCTCAGAGAGTATTTAATTAATTAAAAATCATATGCTTGACAAATAATTTTTATTTTTGTTCCACATTATTCTCCTTGTTGACTGAACAAGATGATAATTTTCTTTTATTTTTATGATTTTTCTAGAGAAAGATATGGTTTTTTAAAGATCAGGAATTAAAAATAATTAAAAAAATCCATATTTTCTTACTTAAACACACGACGCCACCTCACCTAGGACGACTTCGAACTCACACACGACGCTCTGCCATTTGATGTCGCCATCCACCTCAGCTCCACACGTCCCACCTTTTCACACCGAAGGTTAGTCCGACTTGTTCTCCTCCGTTAAATAAACACGCGATCAGATGACTCCTCGTTATGGTCCCCAAATGTCCTAACCTGATAATCGTTCAGACTAAACCCTTAAGCTCTTTTCCTAGACTCAACAAAATTGCATGGGGTTTGTTTTTAAAACTTCATCTACTCAAGACAAACATATTTA
>NEWO01000676.1:29221-81383 GCA_003013225.1 Phalaenopsis aphrodite | reverse complement strand
TGTGATGTGTTGTTTATTTTTATGTTGTGAACTATGTGGTGTGGTACTGCTACATTTGCATCTTTGTGATGATATGTACTATGTATTGTGTTTTGGACTTTTATATTTTATTGTTATTGTGATGTTTGTGTTAGTTAGTAGTTTGTTTTAAAACTCCAGGGAAGTAACTGCTGTGAGTTTTGTGATTTAGTTAGTTTAGAACTTAACTTAATTCTATGTCTTTTAAAAAGATAAAAATCTTGCTAACTTTGTTCTTAAATATTAAATTTCAGAAACTGCTACTCTAAATTTTTCTTTTATCATGTTTGTGAGTTTGTTTTTATGTTGAGATTGTGAAGCCAAGTAAGTGTCTTAGTTTGCTTTTATGTTTATACCTACTGTTTAAAAGTATATTGAATCTCTACGTGCTAAATTGAAATGAAAATATTAGAAAATTTGATCAAAATTAATTTTACTCTTGTTTTTAGTTTTATACTTGTATCATTAGGGTATAAAAATTCCTGATAGCACTTATTTTAATTTTCATTCTTGCTTATATATATTTGATGCTAAACTATTTAATCTGTTAAAAATTTAAGTTTGGGGGGGATGAAAAATATTTTCAAAACTTTAATTTTATTTTTTCTCAAATAAACTACAAGTGAATTTGACTTGAAAAGAAAAATTGATCATGTATATGAAGTTATATTAGGGAAGTAAAATTTGATTTTAGAAATAGTAAGAGAATTTAGTTGAAATTTTGAGTAATGAAGAAAAACTTTAAGTTAAAAGCTTTTAGTGTAGAAAATGATTAATATAAGTAACTATCTTTAGTAAGAAACATTGTATTTTTGAAAAATTTAAAAATTTAGACTTTTATTTTTAATACTTAAATTTCTTTTATTAAAAATAATTTCCAAAGCTATTATTATATTTATAAGTAAAATTTTTGTATCAAGACTTGGCTTTAGGAAAGGAATAGTAGAATTCAAAATTATCAAATGTCTATCCAGATATAGTAATCCATGCCTAGAAAAAAAGAAAAAGAAAAAGAAAAAGAAAAAAAAAGAGAAGAAGAAGAAAAAGTGAGGGAGGAGAAGCTTGAGGATTAGTGTCTAATCAAAAATTGGTTCTACATTTGATCTTTTTAAAGTATAAGACTTGAGAAAATCTTAAGCTTATAGATATAATATAGTAAGTAAAATTATTTTTAATAAAATTTTTTAAGTGGAGATAATAAAAGAACTAAATTCTAAATTTGGAAGACTTATAATATTTCTGAATTAGATATGAACTCATATTTTTATCTTTCTTAACATTAAAAATTTCTAAACTTTAAGTTGGAATCATTTACTGAATATTTTTTTTAAATTGGACTACTATATTTCTAAATCTAAATTTTAGTCTATTTCTAAATCTAAATTTTAGTAACTTCTAAAGAAACTCATACATATCATATATATTTAGTTTTTAAAGATTGAAGTGTCACTTGAGGACAAGTAATATTTTAAGTTTGGGGGATTTTGATACGCCTAAAATATAGTGTTTTTCGACACATTTTTATACCTATTTTTGAGATATTGCGCTTTAATGGAAGGTATTTTGTATTTTTCTTTCAAATACAGGTAAAAAGGTGAAAAATGCTTAAAGGAGTGAAAAAGAATCAAATTTAGAGCAAATAGGTGAAAAATGTGCAAAAGTGTTTTGGCGCCTAAGAGCCAGATCAGGTGTTTAAGCGCCGGTTAAATAGAGAAGGTCGTGCCTAAGCATCAGAGACCCCGCGCTTAAGCACCAGTGGCAGTTGTTGGATGAGTAAATTCGGTTTTTTTGAATTTTGAAGAGGTTTTTTAGATACCTATTGACTTAATAGGTGGTTACAACCACCATGGACGAAAATTATTGCAAAAGGATGCATCTCTTAGGGAAATACATCGAATCAACACACATTTTGAAGAGATACCAATGCACCTTTTGGAGAATTATAAAAGAAGGAAGATTGAGACTTTGAAAGGGGGTCCTAAAAGTACTGAGAAAGTTTTGAAAGTTCTAAAATTGGGGAGTTAGTTTGAGAGATTTTCATGCACCACATATTTATCTTTTTTATTTTAGTTTTATATTAAGAAAGTTGTAAAAGACAAGAGATTCAAAGGAACTTCAACAGTTTGATGGAGGACTTGAGATAAGTTTTTATCTTTTGTTTTAGACTACTTTTGGTTTTAATTGAGACTTGTTGTTGGTTTGACAATGATTTTTACTTTTAAACTAAAGTGTGGTTTTGTTTTCTCCATGGATTCTGAGTAGTTTTCTTTATATTTCTTCTTAAAATTATAAATAATTAAGTGTTGAATGGAAGTTGTGGAGAGTATTGTTCTTTAATGTTGGAAGAAGTTGTGATGATTTAAATCCATGTACTTCATTTACGTCTTGATTTGGTCAATTCAGATGTTAAAATTTGTTGTGAGAACATGTAAGAACCAAGCTAGTATTGTCTCAATCAATAATTGGAAAGAATCACATGAGGTTGTATGAATGAGAATGTAGTTCATATGATTGGGTGCAAATAAATATGGAAATATTTATTGAAGGGTGTAGAGTTAGAGGACTTTAAAGTGATAGGTTAAAGCCCCCAACTTGGTTTATTGTTTTAGGTTCTGATACGAGATGTTAGCCCCCAGGTGGGGGAATCGAAGGAACTCTAGATTGAGAGCAAATATCTTTCCTGCCTAGCCGGTCTTCAGAACTATTCAAACTTTAAATTAGCCAATGTTCTTTATAGCATCTCTAGTGAGGATAAAAAATATTATTTCTTCTATTTGGTACAACACAATATGCATACTTCCACAACAGAATTCCTATACTTATTACTAATTCATGAGAAAGAGAAAGATATTTTCATATTTAGTGTTTTTCTTCTAAAAAACTCAAGTTATCTTTTGAAGTTTGTTCTGTTTATTAAAATTACCAAAAATATTTAAACTTTCTTTACTGCGAAAATGTCTTTATTTTAAATAATTGTCTTTTTAAAAATAAAAAGTTTTGCAAAAAGTGCATATTGCATTTCTTCCCTGTGGATTCGATATTCATGTATTAATAAAAAAGTCTTATATTACTTGATAACGATACATATACTTGTGTTGCATCCCAATATATATAAATTAAAAGTTAAATTCTTATTTTTCTTCAAGTTCAAGTTTTTGGTTTTGTTGCAAAATAAGGAAATATAAGTGAAAAATATAATCAGAATTATTGTTATAATGTTGCATATAAGCAGTTTCGGGATCAGTTAAGTCATTCAATAGCCTTAGATTAGGCTTAGATTTAGGCTTGGCTCAAGTGGTTGCCAAAATCCAGTCTAAGCTAACCCAATAATAGTCTTAACCCTAAACTAAATCCTAACCTAACCTAAACCCTAACCCACTTAGGCTCGACCTTAACTCAAACCTAAACCCAGTCTAACCCTGCCTTAAACCTAACCTAGCCTAACCCTAACCCAACAATAGGCTTAACTCAACCCCAACTCTAACACTAACCTAAGTCTGACCTGGTCCAAACCAGGTTTGACCTGCCCCATCTCAGGTCTAACCTGACCCAACACGGGTCCGACTTCACACAGACTTAAGCCAACTCAAGTCAATTCAAGTCAATCTAGGTCAACCTGGGTCTGACCCGGTCCAACCTAGTTACCCTAAGTCAACTTAAGTTATGGCAGGCTAACCTAGATCATCCCATGTTAACTCAATTTAACAAGTCGAGCTGAATTCCAAACCAGCTGACCTATATCACACCTCAGCTCAATCCTAATCCAAGTCTAATCCAACGATAAATATATGCTATTTGCTCTGTTTCATACGTTATTTCATGTTTCATTCACGATAAATATATGCTATTTGCTCTGTTTCATACGTTATTTCATGTTTCATTCCATGCGTAGTCTTCAAAAACAAAACAAAAATAACAAAAATATATATAAACTAAAAAGAAAGATGAACACCTCTCACATGATGGTTTCTCCATAAACTTCAAAATAAAATCTTGAAATAAACTCAAACTTAAGATTACTTTGATTTCTGAACATGATTAATGAACCTAGGAACTAAAACAATATATGAATTAAATATTGAATCTCAAATAATATTTAAAATACACTAAGATAATGAATGAGAACAGAACCTTGGTTGATCTGACATGAATCGTTGGTTAACCAACTTACAGATCAAATTGAGGATCATACACTTACCTCAGGTTAGTTTGAGTATAAAAACCTAAGTTAGTTTGATAGGTAGCCTAGTTAGTGATAAGAACTAAGACATAAAAACAACAAACCTACCCGGGAATACCTTAGAATGATGTAACTCATGGTTGCTAATGAATATATTTTAGACCACTTCGAAACTACGAATCCTTTATGCTACAACGTTTAAGGAGGATTTCTGGTTATAAAGTTGGTTATAGCTAACGAATACCAATATTCTTGGGAGGACGGAAAGCCATGAGCATCCTGATTGGGGAAATTATTGCCAACGTGTAGGTTAATCCACCCCTTATAATTACATATAGAGTCTAGGGTTTCACTTCTCATCTAGAAATCCTTCTTACCGACTCTGTCCTTAGCTTAAGGATTCCAATAATTTTTGTTAGTCAAATATAGTATTCTTGAATCATCTTTTTTTACCTTACTTGATCAAGTTAAATTCATTATCAGTCATTTGTAAACTCTTCAAACATCATTCTTTGGGTATAGACCTCCTCTTGGATTGTTGATCCCCTCATTTGGGCCTTTCCATTACACATTTTCATTGGACTGTAAGACCTATCAATTTGAGCTTAATTCTTCCCATTTAAATCCTCTACTTTTTTTAACCACTACAATCGTGAAAGTCCGACCTCTGACATTTTGACTCATGGCATTAATCGAGATTTTTCTTTAGGGCTTAAAGTTCTAGAGTTATACTTAACCATGAGGGATTGTCCTTATAGAGAAAGGGAACCCAAAATTAAACTAAACCTTATCTTACACCCGTAAGGTAAGGGGAAAAACTATGGTTCCGCAGACTGACGAGAATTTTCATCATCTTAGCGATTAGACCCATTTCTAAGGTAATATTTTCTTTCCAAAATTTTGTCTGATCATCTAGATAGAAGTCTTCCAAATGTTCTATGGTTTGTGGCAACACACAAAAATCTCCCACCAACCATGTTTGATGATTTAGTATGGTTGATTAGCATGCAATTATTATTTGTGCTTATTTGCATCTATGGAGATATTTTCATCTCCGAGGCATTGAACATACAACTAGTAAGTATGTGGCATTTAAATCTTCTGAACTGTAGGTCGTGCTTAAAGAAATATGAAAATATCGGCTTTGGCATTCATTTCTATATAATTATTTAAATGTAATGACTTATTTATTTTTCATTTATATGTTTGGTCATACTTTGATGACCTATTTAGTACTTTTCTTTATTTTATTATACTTTTTAGTTTAGGAAAGCTTTATTTGTTTATTAAAGTATTATTAAAAGATTGCTAACAAATTATATAAATAGCCTTATATCCTGTAATTCATAATGAACAAATAACATGAGCATTTACATTAACTTAGGCTTCAAATACCAGAAAATGAGGGAATCCTAAATTAATTACTTGTTGAAAATATATTTTTATATAGATTTAGGGTAGGTATGTATTTGTAAAGCCTAACTTTTTTTATTTTTATAGAAATATTTAAAAAAATTAAGTTTTGACAGCCAATGCTTTGGTTTCTCAGGCAGTATCCTAGAACATTATTTTGGCCATTTAGGGTTGGTCTGACAACCTTTCCCTTGATTTATTATTACATGTCTATTATTTTGAATTCATATGATATAAAAGTAGACTAATAGGATTAACATTTTGGCAATCCAAGTCTATTTCAACCAGTCCAACCTTGCAACAACATTCATAACAAAAGATTCAAACAATCAATAAACTCAATAAAAGAAACAATCTCTCTTCTCCCTATCAAGGTTACAATTTTGTAATAGAACGGATAGAGAAGGAGAGCAGGAGTTAGATAAGAAATTTTAAGATTTTTAGAGGTCAGCGGACCTTCTAAATATGCTTTTTACAATAAAAGGAACCGATGGCGATGGAAAGCTCCGCAAATCAAACAAAAAAATCAAAAGAAGAAGTTCACATGGCCAGCTAATGCCGCAGACTCTATCGTTCCCCTCCTGAAATATCAAACGCGTTTCCAGCAAATACATTACAAACCTAGAAAAGGACACTGCTTTCTGGCGTGTTCCGGGATTAGTTTCAGCAGCATCTCCACGGGAACTCCTTTCAACTCTGCTCATCCCGTCACCATGTGTGTTAATGCCATAAATTTACTTCAAAACAAACAGTTGGGGTATAATTAATTAATGATGGGATGGATCAATTACCATGTGGCTTGAAGTTGAAGAGCGGTGGAAGGAACCTTCCATTTGGCAAGCGGGTGTTTGGATCTCGAAGCTCATCAAAGAAAGGGTGGATTAATGCTTCCAACTGCAGCAACCGTTATCTCATTGAATAATGATGCTTGGTTTGATGAGAACATTGATAATTTTGTAACAATTTCAAGCAGAATTTACTCACCGCTGTGCAACGAAGGTTTGGAGAATATTGGAGAAGCCTAGAAACAAGATCTACTGCTTCAGGCGGCATTCTTTTGTAGAAAATCTAAATCATTAGAAAGGTTGCAAAAAATAAGAAACAATTTACAATAGTTTGATAAAAGGCCAATGTTCAAGGATAAAAATGGGAAACAAAAGGTATCGTGCATACCTTGTGCCACGGATGAGCTTTGATCTGAGGAAACTTGAATTCGGTATAATTTGGGTTCATACATTTGATTTCTTCTCTAGTTGGGGTGCCCAGGATCTGAAAGCAGCATGTAAGATGACACAGCAAATGGAGCTTGAGCAGTTTGCTTGACAGCAGTTCAACGTATGAAAATTTAGCAAAGTATTGGTTACCTTAATTATTTCAACTAGTTGGTCTACTCCACTCTCTCCAGGAAAAAGAGGCTGCAAATATAGAAAAACATTGATCAGCAAAATTAAAGAGGAAAATGACAATGACAAAAATCTAGATATTCAAGTTGGATGATGACGTCCACCTGCCCTAGTAGAAGCTCAGCCAGAACACAACCAGCAGACCAGATATCAATTGCTGAGGTGTACTCGGTTGCACCAAAAATCAGCTCAGGAGCTCGGTAGTATCTCGAACATATGTATGATATATTTGGCTCTCCTTTCACCTGTTTGAATCAAATCAACAAACATTTTAAGTGTTCACGACATAAAAGAGACAAATCTCCTCAAAGGAAATCAGACATACCAACACTTTAGCACTTCCAAAGTCGCATAATTTTAGTTGGTGTGTATGAGGATTGACCTGTTACAGAAATCAGAGATGTAAGGTAAACCAAATAACTACTATTATTGACACTTTAATGCATTTTTTCACAAAAATCAGTTTCAATAATTATTAAAAGCTCGGTTCACAGAACTCGGGCTTCCCAATAATGCAATAACAGCATACATATAGTGATCAAGAGTGCACGCACCAAAAGATTTTGTGGTTTGATGTCTCGATGGCAGACACCTATACTGCCATGGATATAAGCTAATGCTCTACAGATCTGAAAAAAATTATCAACATAGAATTGTAAGTATGCTGCCAGGAGCTGTGAAAATCCTAAGTGGATGAATTACACGTCCACCAAAAGCTCTTTCTCAAACAGTGAAAGATCCATACCCAGTAAAAACAAGCTAATTAAACAATTTTTAGAGAAATGTCAAATAAAAGCTAGAAAAAAATACAATCTATATCAATTTTAAATCTAAATGATTTTGTAATTGTAGACAGAAAAGGATGTCATTACTCAAATTGAACATTCTACTAGATGAAACATGGCAATATGTATGTCCAGGCACAAATGACTAAAAAGCAGCAGCTTGGTGGTCCCATGCATTCTGTTAAAATTATACGTGAATAAGACCTTGGAGCAAGGCAAGTGCTTCAATTTGGCTGCAGTCACCATACACAATGAAAGAAAAAACATAACATCAATGTAAACTTAAATATATTCCTGTATAATATGTCATATAGCATGCATTTCTAGTAATTCATAACAATTTTGCAGCCCATCTGTATGGCTGCAGTCACCATACACAATGAAAGAAAAAACATAACATCAATGTAAACTTAAATATAATCCTGTATAATGTCATATAGCATGCATTTCTAGTAATTCATAACAATTTTGCAGCCCATCTGTAAAGAAAAAACTAAAATAGAAGATAAATGATCATAAGCTAAACAGTTGTGACATTAAACACTTCGTGGTTTTTCAACATAATATTTAGATACCAAAATCAAGATCCAAATTCAGTAGAAATTTATTTCATTCACTTTCGTTCAAAAGAGTGTTATTTTACAGTCAGCATAAATAATTAAGATCCAGCAAACAAAAATTCAATCAAAATCCAACTAAAACAAAGGTTACCAATTAAAAATAATAAAAGATTGTTCTTACCTGGTATGTGTAGAGCTTCACATATATTAGGGGCATTCTTTGGTTCATCTTGTTATAGTGCTTGATTACTCGATGAACTGTCTCCGGTACATACTCAAGCACAAGGTTAAGATATAGTTCATCCTTCTCAGTCGTTGAAAAGAAGCAGTGCTTCAAACAGACAACATTTGGGTGGTCAAGAAGACGCATGGTTTGCAGCTCACGATTCTTATACCTTTTGTCCTGAAGAACCTTCTTTATGGCAACTGTTTCACCAGTCTCCAAGCATTTTGCCTGTGCAAATATGAAAGAAGGTTAACAGAGATTAAGCAGGTCCTATGGGCAGCAAAGACAACAAGATGGGATATTTTTTTTGGTGCTTGCTGAGCCCCTATGCAAAAGAGAGAAGAGGAGAGAGAGAAAAGAAAATGTGCATCTTCTCTCATTACTGTCTCTCCCCTTGCACACAATACAAAAGGAGCACCAAATATCCTTATAACACAGCCAAAGAAGTAAACTAACCTGAAAAACTATTCCAAAGGATCCATTTCCCACTATACGCTCTGCCATATAACTTATAGTCTTCCATAGCAAAATAAGAGTAACAAAATAAGAGTATCAGTTTAAGAAAATAATGGAATGCAAAATCAAACTTATAGAAATCATGGATGGTTAGCAAATAAGTAACAATTCACCAGAATCATCATCATCATTATTTGTCTTATCCCAACTAATTGGGCTCATCAATCAAATAATTATATCTAAGAAAAATTAACTGAGCGATCATAGCCAACAATCGACAAAGGCTTTACCTGCTTTGGCTGACCATTCCTACCGCCAATAGTAGTCACAATTATATGTCCAGTTTCAGTACCATTTCCATCAACAACCGTTGCTTCAACATCCTGCATTATGCATCATGTTAGTCTTGGTACTTGCTGGTAACTTGTCAATTACTAGAGTAATACTCCACATCCACAAAAAAATAAGGAAAAAAATAAGCTGATCAATATTGTATGATTTTTGGTACCTTATCATCCCTTATCTTCAAGTCATTTATCTCATCAGGCAATCTATCCATGCCAAAAGTATTACTACTGGCATTTTTCATTCCTGATAATGGCGCCACACTAACAGAAGCCATCCTTAATGAAACCTAAACTTAGAAGGAACGAACTTCAATATGTTGCACGAATCCCTTTTTCCAATCAGAAGCCTATGCAATTACCTGTCGTGTAACAAATTCACAGTATAAAAATAGCTCATAAAACTTATTCTTTGTTAATATTCAGGAAGAAATGACATATTTTAGTAAGTAAATAAGGCATGAAGTGCACGGATATTTGTTCAAGCAACTGCTTTGGAGTTTGAGGACCGAGATTTGCCTACAATATTGAATTATATAGGCCATCATTTTGTGCCATGAAGAATTGCAAGTCTCACCAACATCTTAAAAAATTTTCCTCCTAGTCTAAGTTGTACTTTTCTATCACACAATAGGCCCACTACATGCATCCATTTCAACCATCCAGCTTGAATTCTACTAATAACATCCTCAACTATATCACCATCACTTTGAACAATAGATCCGAGATATCTAAAATGTTAACTCCTTTTAATGAACAATAACAACAACAACAACAAGCCTTTATCCAACTAAGTGGAGTGACAAACTCAGCCAGGGCTGCCTTGCAAAAATTTTAGCAAAGATAGCAACTTTTAAGTGCAAAAAAGAAACGATGAATCTGCTCCAATCTTAGTAGATGCAGAAGTTAGAGCAATGCAACAACAAAACACTTACCAGCAAATTTGGGAACACAAGAGTTTAAAGAAGAATGATAAAAGTAAACACAATCCCTTCTCAATTAACAATTGCCCTACTCAAAAAATAAAAAATAAAAAAATAAAAAAAAAACAAATCGCGAAACACAGCATTCATTAACGGTCATCACAAAACCTACCAAAAACACGCCCGTTAAACTTCCTGCGTCTTCTTTGGAGGGGGGTCAGAAACTACAAAAACAAAATATTCATGATCAAGTAGGAGGTTTCCAGTTTTTTATGCACTAAACATATAAACCCCAATCTAATGAAAGAGATATGTTTCACCACCTGGATACTTTGATGTAATATTAACCAAATAAATCTCAAAATTTTCCATTGTAAACTAAGAGAAAAATAACAGCAAAATCAACAAAATACAACGACTAAGAAGAAGTTAATTTGCCTTGTAACCAACAAAAAACAACAGGAACAGAGACATCCACGCAATGATTCAAATACTAAATTTTCAGAAAGTAATGTGACTGTTACACGCAGTAAAATCTAAAGCTCCAAAAAAGAAGAGATCCACAACAGGAATCAAAACACTACTAATTTTTAAGCTTATTAACACATCTACTGTAAACAAAAATCCTAACTCAGAACTGGTTTACAGGCCATATCAACTCAAAAAACAAACCCAGGAGCTAAAATAACAGAAAAAGTTTGAGGAAATAAGTTAGATAAAGACAGTGAGAGACAGAAAAAGAGAGGTTCAAAGCAGTCCAGCTAAACAGAATACAGATAGATCCCCGATCTCCCACCTACTAGCTCACAGAAGCACCATTTGACAAGAAGGCATAGCGGGAATCACATGATCACTACAAATTCACAAAAACATAGCTAAAACAAGAGTAGAAAAACTAGATCCTTACAATATCAGGCCTCCGCAACGACTTGAACAACAAAATTCCATATCACGAGATTCAAATCCTCATCCTCGCTGCTTCAGAGTTTTTTCAAAATAACTCCGATGAGCTTTAGATCTAAACCTACAACACCCGGTCTTCTCTCCCCCTCTCTCGGCGCTGTCAGTCAAAGAAGCCAAAGAATACTCTGCAGGCTTCCCGTCCTGCACTTTTATCATGGCTTCTTTTGACCGTTCAACTTGCAGCCCATATGCTTTTCCCTGTGCCGTCCGATGCTGGCTATTACTTTTTCCGCCAGCATCATAATAATAATAATTAGCTTTCTAATATGCATCGATACATTCAAGGCACCCTTAATTCGATAAACATTGATATAAAGAGAATATAAAAAAAAATGTTGATTTATTATGCAGTTTTTAAATAAAGATTATAAAATAATGAAATATTTAATTAAATTTGCTTACTGTGCTGCAGAACGTAAAATCTCAATTATCTTAAAAATAGAGAAATTATATCATACGATGAATGTCCATTCGGATGACAATTTAAATTGAATATCATGTGATCCATGTCAGCCTAGTCACATTTGGACCGTCGTCCGGACATGATCATTTTGTATAGATGAAATATTAGTTTGGTGCATAGGATCAAGTGGATCAAGCCTTTGATGACGGACGGTGTGTGTTTTCTGTCTCTTTAGGAAGATAAATTGTTGTCATCCATTTTTGTGCATTAGAAACTGACGGCATATATTAGGTCAGACGATAAACATCGGAGGAGATCAACGCTTGGGATCGGATGTCAAAGTGAAAAGGGAGCCCAACAGCGAAGCGTTGCATGAGGATTAATGGAGTATGAGGAAGACGTGATGGCTATGTCAGCTAGCACTTGGTGAATTATGCTTTATAATGATTGGAAGAGACGACATTGAAGAATCAAAAAACAACGTCCTCGATGTAATTTTTCGACACCTTTAGCTTCAAATTCTGAATGACTAAAAGATTGATAGGTCATGTTATTACTGTTTGTATTCACACTGGAAATCGAATAGCTTTTACTCTTTTGTTCTACACCAGATTTAATTTTTATTAAAAAATTTGTCTTCATAGCACCCGAAATTATAAATTGTATTTATTTAACACCCCAAAACTTAACATAACAGAAATACCAACTAAAATATAATAATGTAACAGATATACTATTCCAGCTAAAGTTAGTAATCCCGTCAACACCGTCATTACCTAGAAACTAGCAAAGCTCTTTGGTTAAAGCGGACCAAAACATGGAGATTTTTTTTTCCCATTACTAACAAAGGGGATTTTATTTCCCATCTTACCAGAAAGTAGATTATGCAAAATAATAGGTAATAGAAATCCTTCAACAATAGGAAGAATGGCAGACCATCAGCGTCTCACCGACGGGGAAAAAGCCCCAATCTGTTGTTTAAACTTGTGTATTTTTTTTTCCTTGTTGTGTGATCCGCATCGCAATCCAACAAAGTCAAATCACCTGACTGGAGTAACTAACCCATGACCCAGTGTTATAAAAGCCCCAAAAATCTTTTTCTCTTTGAAAGATGAGAAAAAGGATTAGGGAAGCTCTGTAGAGGAATAAATCATGCTTCAATTCTCATTAATATCCACATTTTTTTATTTTTTTATTTTTTTCTTTTTAATTTTAATTTTTTATTTTGAAGCAATGAGGCAACAAAAAAAATTAAGTTTTGCTGCTGCAACACATAAAAAAAAGTTTTTTTTCTGTTTAAACTCTGGTTTCTGCTTACAAAGAAATATGAGAGTTGAAGAGAGAAAAAATACAATTTGATTGTCATTATCGTCTTTGTCATTTTCTACTTACCTTTATCAGCGCTCAAAGATTTTTTCTTGATTTTTCTGATTTTGATGCAAAAATACTTATTTATTTTATTTAGGCTAACTTTAATCGCATGTGAGAGTTAGATCACAAAGGCAATGGTTTTGGGCGAATCCGGAGAAGGTAGGGGCATCGGTGGGGATTTGGGCACAAATTGTTGTCAATTCAAATACATATTCTGATAGCTAGACAATTATCGGCCATTGACATTGAAAACTACCCCCTGGCAAAGCTGGTTGAACAAATCAACGTGGTCATTCCCAAGCCAATGATTGACAATTCCTCTATAATGCAAGAACCTGCTCGAATGTTATTAGATTAAGGCTAGGGATGTGCAGGATGTTGTCCTAGAACTTAATGTCCCACAATCGATCGCTTTTTCTGTATCAGAATTTGACACCGGTGTCATTGAGCTTAACGACACAACAGATGTATGATCTAAAATTCTTACTTTTCATTTTGTTCCTCCGCTCTCTACAACCTTCCTACTTAAGTCATTTCGAACAAACATGATTTCTTTCTATTTCTTCCTCTGCTCATTGTCGCCTTCCCAATTCGATCGACCACACTAATCATTCGCCTCTCTTTAAGAGGATCGCAAGAATCCAATTTCACAACCCTTTGCAACCCTCTCCTTTTGTAATCTATGATGCCCTCCTCCCTCTCTTAGTTTCGCCCTAAACCATCGCCTTTGTAACCAAACCCTTGCGATACCATCGTGATTAAAGCTAGTTTAGAAGGCAGCAATAGGATCATGCAGACAGAAACCACCAAAGTCTACATCCCTCTAATCTGAAATCTTTTAGGAATGTGATATTCACATTTCTCCCCTAATTTTTATATACAATAACGGTTTCTTCATGCCACACAAAAGAAACAAAATTATATTATTGTTACTAAATGATAAAACATACTTATAACTATAAATTCAATTATTGTTTCCAAATACCAAAAAAGTGGCTTAAAACTTATTTTGAAATATTAGAATTTGCAACTGAATCTTTTATTTGCACTAAAATAGCTATCTCTCATATTCTTGATTTTAATGGCGATGATTATCATCTTACCTCACCTTAAGCAATTTTTGAACGATATCTTGATACTAATCCATTCCCCCCATGAATACTTTCTTGATCGAAATATGTATGAAGCTATGATTGTCTCCCTTAAATGTGTTGAAATTTAACATAGTTAAAGTGAAAAAAATAAATATTTTTCTTAAAGTAAAGCCACTATCTATAGTCAAATAAAAACCATCAAATATAAATATCCAGAATTTCAATTTAAATAAACTATTTCTTTTAATTATTGGTCTTATATTGAAGCTATGCACAAAGCTTTTCTTGTTCTTAATCTTCTATGAAAAATATTCATCAATGTTTGTAAAGATGTTAGAAATCGTATCTAATGACATTTCTCATTAGTTTTACTAATGAAGAGATAATAGTGGGACAATAACTCAAATCTTACCATCTCCAATCAAAGCTACATACTCTCATTAGGTCAAATCTTCTTCTCACATTTAAAAATTTCAGTAAATATTTTAATAGATAATCAATTCAATTTATATTTCTTTACAAAATGTCAAATTCTATGAATTTGCTCTTAGAACCTTGAAATACAAAATGATTCTTTAAATCGTAAAAGTTTATACAGAAGTTATGCAATGAAATGTTGGGTAGTCATTAGATCAAGGAAAATGTTTTTTATTAATAAATAATCGAAGCTAATAAATCTAGCTTGCCAAAAAATCAAGCTGAAAAAGAATTTGCATTTAAAAATCTTATCAATAATTAAAAAGAAAATTTTCAAATGAGTCAACAAAAAAAAATCAAGGAAAGATTATAGAATCAGCTTGTTAAAGTATTTAAAGAAGAAAAAGAAGATCACAAGACGTCGATGGAAAGTGATGATGTACCTAAAAATTGTGAGAAACTACAGATGGCACTCATCTATAAAAAGAATATTAATCTGATTAACAAAATTTAATTGTGGACCCCACCATGATCTAGCATTATTAGAAAAGGCAATTAGAAGAGAATTTTTACAGATCAAGAGCATTTTAAAAGTCAACAACCAGCTCAAAAGTATCACCCACAATCTATTATTTCTAACGCCCATGAATTTACCTTTTGGTAATCTTATCTGTTGTTTTATGTTGAAGAAGTTTGGAGTCTGCTGGTTTGAATGAAGTCTATATAAAAGGGCATTATAATGTAATATGTGTGCAAGTTTGAAAGGTATAGTCTTTGGTATCATAAGTATAGATGTGTTTGGTGGAAATCCTTCTCTACAATCTGTAAGTAGTTTTTATCAATAAAGTTCTGTGTTTTAGTATTTTGTTTGTTTTTATATATCCTCAAGAAATAGGTATCAGATCCATGATAGGCTAAATATTCATAAGAAACTCATATATGTAGAAGTAAAATAAATTTAGATATACATGGTTACTTGATTTTACCTTATACTGGAAGTCGGGTTGAGTTCTTTCAAGCTCTATGAATTCTTGACTTTGTATAATAATAATGTAATTAACACTTTCATTATTTTAATAGAAAATAAGATATAACTTGTAAGTTTCTTAAAATTTCTGAAAGTTTGGGATGGCTTGCATTTTGTCTTTAATTCAAAGTGTTGTGTCGATGTGTATGTCTAGATGCTATCTTCAAAAAATTAAAATTTTGATAGAAACTTATACTAAGTTTGTATTTTTGCTGGACACCCAACAACGTATGGCTACTGGCTTGAAGGAGTTTGAAATAATACCGTGAATGTTTGATTGAAAAATGTCTTATATTACTCATTTTTTTTATTATTTTCTACAACAAAAAATTTTCTGCTTATTTAAATTTATCTTACATCTATACGTATGACTCCTTTATGTTTCTCATGGCATCTAGTTCTAATTTTATTTATAATTTATCTACCTCAGTTTCTATAAAAAAATCAAAAAATAAAAAATACAGAAGTAAGTGCATATCCTCTTAATGAAGAAGATCTGAATAAATGGATAATTTCTGAACTAGAAAATTTTACGTTATATAAAATATGAACATTTGATTTTAAAGGAAAATTATCTTTTAAAAATGTAGAAAAATCAAACACTATAAATAGAAATGAAAAATTCATATTGTCATCATTCAGAGAAATTTTAAGCACTTATTTTAAATTTACAATTTTGTTCATATAGGATTAATTCAAATGACATTTAAACCTCTAACTCTAACAGAATTAAATGCTTCCATCTTAGCTTGTTTAAGAGAAGGAAGATGTCAAAATTGGGCTCAATCGTTAATGAGAATTTCATAAACATATTTGTTTCATGGTCTGGTTCATTTTAATATGTATCTAAATTTAAGTTTATCTCTATCTGATATAAATTTATCTAAAGTAGCAAAATTACAAGTTCAAATACATGGTAATGATTTTTTTTTTCAAGGATAATTGCCTTAATAAACATAATCTATTTTAAAATAATGAATACTTTATGTTTCAAGTAGTTCAACCTATTGATAGAGCCACTATAATAGAAGATTATTCAAATTATAGATGGAGAAGTTAAAGTAAGGTTTAAGCCTAGAAGATCTATATCTCTAATGTCAATTATTTATGTTCCTTCATCTTCTAACTTAATCTTAGAAAGAATGGTAAAAAAAAAAATATAATCAATAAACTTATAACTAATTTTTAATTAAATTCACATCAATTTTTACATTCGATAAGTGATCATACATCCCCTACTCCTTCTGAAATGCATTTTAGTTTTAAATGAATTATGTAATAGGAAGTATAGCTCATGTCATTATTATCCATATTTATTTATCTCCTAAATATTCAAATTTTAGAGAATGTTAACAAAAAAAGCGAACATTAGTTTTAAACAAATTATGAAATATAAAGTATGGCTCGCGCCATTGTTATCCATAAATATTTATCTCATAAATATTCTAATTTCATATAATGTTTGATGCGAGTGACTATGTTATAGAGATAGTTTTAGGACAAAGGTGCGAAAAATTGTTTTGAGCAATATACTATGTTAATAAGACCCTTAATGAAGCTCAGATTAACTATATCACTACTAAAAAGGAGCTTCTAGCTATAGTATATGTGTTTGACAAATTCATGTGGTAATTGATTGGTATCAAGTGTATTATCACACCAACCATTCTTCAACATAGTATTTGATGTTGATAAAGGACGTGAAAGCAAGACTGATCAGATGAGTCCTATTACTGCAAGGATCAATATCAAAGTTGTGGATAAGAAAGGTACTCAAAATCAGATAGTGGAACATTTATCGAAAGAATTAGATATTTGTTGAACTAGTTATACTTAGATGTATATCTAATAAGAATTTACCCCTATATAATTGTATTTTTTCTAATACTTTTTAAGCTTTCAAAAACATTAAAAAGAAGAGGAATGTGGTATGTTTTAATTTAAAGAGATGATGGTAGAACTTAAAATTATTACAGCTCTATCTAGATATAGTAATCCTTAAGAAATTATTCTTAAGATTGAAACTTTCATCCCAAAGAAGAAAAAAAAGAGGTTTAAATGAAATATAGAAGCTTGAGGAGAAACCTTACCAATAATTGGTTCTACTAAAACTCTTTTTAAATTAAGAACTCCACTACATTCCTAAATTTATTTATGTTTATGAAGTATTAGGAAACTATTTCAAGGTGAGCATAATTCAATGTTTAGCATTTATTAATTCCTTTTTGAAATAAATATGAAATTATGTTTTCTTTGTTGAAAATAAAGTTTCTTATACCTATGAATTAGACTTATTTACTAGAGAATTGCATTTTCCTAACTATGGATTACTTGAGGCATCATTGTAGATAGTTTTCCATGAAACCCACTCCTATAAGCTAACAAATCAGTATTTAAGCTTTGGTGTTACTTAGACACAAGTAACCTTTAAGTTTGGGGGATTTTGATGTGTGAATGAGTAAGCTGACATTTCTTGATGTTTCTACACATATCTATGAATGAAATTGCACTTTAAGAAAGGTATTTTGGTGTTTATATTGCAGGTACAACAGGAAATTGAAGTGGGGAAATGAAGAGTAGACTTGAAGAATATAGGAGCAAAGTGACATTAGTGCCTAGGCACCATACCCTAGGGCTCTTAGGCGCCAATCTCTGTCTTATGAGCCTGAGAGGTTGAAGCCTAGGTGCCAAGCACCTAGGCGCCCGTTCATCCCTAAGTAAAGAGCATGGCGCCTAAGCGCCAGAAATTGCCTTGAATAGTTGCTGCAATTCATGAATCCAATCGTGTGAATCGTGTAGGAATGTTGGAGAGGTGTGGAAGCTAATGTAAAGAGTCTATAAATAGTAGTACATTAGGGACTTAGAGAAGAGTGATGCTAGTGGGCTATTGAGTGGGGTTTGCTTGCTATGAGAACCTTTCTTCTTCCTCTAGTGCAGAGGACATGGAGAGTTCTGCAGGAGCGGCAACCTAGGAATTTAGGAAGTGTGATTATTGACCATGTTTTGATCATTGTAAAGGAGAGAAAGTTGATTCTTCTTGTGCTCTTTCTATTGTACTTCAGTTGTAATAATTGGATAGTGTGTTTCTCTTATTTCAATGAATATGTTTGGTGTTTTATCATATTTCTTGAGTAGACTTTTCACTCTTTTTTGTCAAGATTAAGTAAGATGGTTGAAATGAGGATTGCATATTATTTTTGTTACTTTAAATGATGATGAGAAACCTTCAGGGCTTAATTTACTTTTCATTTTGGCTAAGTGAATTGTTAAAATTATTTGTGAACCTTAGGTCTTGGGAAAGTCTACGTTAGAATCAATTACGTTTTTCACATTAACTCATGGGTATAGGTTGATATGCCTTGCAGTTATATGCAAATGTCAGAGAAATATGCTTAGATGGGTTAGTTATGGGATTTATGGGGATAGTCATTTCTAACCAAGTTTCTTTATGCACCGGGAGAGGGCAAAGAAGACTATTGCTCCTATTTATCACTAAACTATTCTACTTGCAATTCTCAATTTCATGAAATTCTTTTGACTTATTACAAGGAAGAGCCATTAAGTAATTGATATTTTTAGTGTATTAGTGATAATTTAGGATTACTTTTATATGACTTAAAAAATTTAAATTACCTGGGATACATTAGGATCACTCTGTAGAACTATTCCAAAACCAAACTTTCAGGCTAGGACTAAAACCAGTAGGTTAGAACTTTTCCTAACAAATATTACCCCGTTATTTGTGGGATCAATATTCCAAGCTCTAAAATCTGATATTACTGATATAACATGTGCACTTGCATGAGCCCCCTGTGTGTTGTAGCACCAAGAAGCGGTATTAATGACTTATTAGATGAGTTAACATCCTTGAGGGACAAGCAAAATTCCTAGTTCACAAACACCATATTTATTAAATTATAGGATGGACCCTGTTGAGGAAATTGAACTAAAAAGATATGTTAATGAATTCTTACCAAGAAGGCTTTATTAAAAAAACCTAAGCCCTTGTGCAATTATTTTCTTTTTTATTGCTAAAAATGATACTTTGAGAAAGTGTGTAGATAATGGAACAATGATTAAAATTATAATTGATGAGTCATCGACTAAATTTATCATTTAGCACAAATCTTGATACATTTGGCATAGATCTTCAGGCATTTTTAGTAAGAAATGCTCCTATTCACATTAGAAGCACCCAGAGCTCTGATTTTAGCAAAATTGTCATCAACCAGATGGAATCGACAAGACTAACCCAACAATACCAAAATTGATCCATCCGGACTAAATAAAGACTAACTCAAGCCATTAAAATACTTTTTGAGCCTTTAAGTAGTTAGTTGGATGGTCAAATGGACTCAAAGTTTGACATGTCTATATCCAAATTGAACGACTTAACTAGAGAAGTTTAACAAAACAAAGATCACGTAACTCTGAGGTCAGTAAGGTTATCTGATCACACAAAAATCTCTTATTAATAAGGGGCACCAATGTGGGTCGTTTGATCGGGAGGTTATTCAACAAAGAACGAAAATGGCCCTCCTCCATGGCTTATAAATAGACCTTCTCTCTTCACTTGAGAATTAAGAGAAGAACCCTAATTTTGGAGTTGTTATGGAATGAAGATCTAATGATAAATTTTGACCTCTGTAGTCATTGACCACTGTTAACGTCTGCTCACCATCCGCCATCGACCACCACCAGTTGCCTCCTACTCACTGCCATTGGTGGACTTTACAGAGTAATGAATTGCTATGAGGAGTAAGTAAGCACATTGTGGAGTAGCAAATGACTATGTTAAGTGATGAAGTACTCTATTGACTAACAAAGTACTTTGTTGAGTAATAAATTATCTTAAATACTACACAACAACATACCTCAAACATGTATTACATACATGACAATAACTTTCCTGACTTCCAGTGGCAACTCTCTTAAGCGTTGTAGTCATAATTAGTGAATCCTTTTATATACTGTGTATGGATAAACATTGTAATTTATGTAACTTCGTAAACTTTTCCCAGTTGCGAGATAAGGTTTTATCATTATCTTTGCAAACTTATAGTGGACCATTTTAACTAGCAAAGCCTCGTAGTTTTTTCCCTTTTCGGGTTGTTCACATAAAAATTTATGATGTTTTCTCATGTTTCTTTCTCACTATTTGTGTGGGTGATGGATTTTTGTACAAAACCGAGACATTAAATTATTACTTTACCGCTGCAAATTTTCTAACACGCAACGATAATAAAAAATAATTTTCTTTTTCTTATATTGGATTACAAGTTGGACCTTATTATTGGATTATGTTAATTCTCCAAGATAGACTTGAACATTGGTTATCATCATATAAGACTAATTCTTGAGGATGAGTGAAAGATAACATTTCAAACCTTAGTTAGTCTTTAAGAGTGTTTAGTTATGCCTTTTGGATTGTTTAATGCCTTTAACACATTGTTGAGGTCACTAAACACTATTTTAAAACTATTTACTGTTCACTTTTATGGCATTTTTTTGAAAGCATCCTTGCTTATTGTTTTAATGAGAAGTCGCATTTAAATCACTTGAGATTAATTTTGTGGAAGTTAAGTGTATGAAATTTATAATGTTAATCTTAAGAAATGTTTCTTTGTTAGACAAAAGTTGTTCTCTTAAGTTTTATGATATCTATCAAAGGATTAAGCAAACATATCAAAGGCTAAGTCAATAATAAATTAGACAATGCCATAATTAGTCAAATATGTCAGAAGATTTCAAGGACTAGCAACTTTCTATAGAAGGTTTAGCAAACGCTTTAGCACTATTATCACTCCAATCAAAGATATGCTAAGAGAAAGAAAAAATTACTTGGACAACCACGACAAATAAATCCATGGAACAAATTAAAGCTCTCATGATCTCTTCACACATTTTAAAATATTTTAAGGTTGATAAAATATTTGAAGTAACTTGTGATACTTTGTGAGTAGGGATTGGAGGAATATTAAGTCATGAGAACTATCCAATGACATTTTATAGTAACAAAATGAATGATGTTGGACAACACTATTCTGTATATGATAGATACATCATTCAAACTCTAAAGCATTGGAGATATTATTTATTATATAAAAGTTTATACTTAACATGTGTCATCATGCTCTAAAGTTCATAAATACCAAAATAAAATTAAATTATAGAAATGTAAAGAGAATACATCTCATAGTCATCTTTTATACTTGAGTTCTCTAATAATTATTCTTTCGTACTTAAATATAAGCATGAGAATAGAATAAATTAGCAACTGCATTGTCAAGGCTATCTCCCATAGCCGTTTGTTATACTTGAAAGGTATCCATCTACAAAATGTAAAAAAATTCATACTAGGCTTGTATGCCATATTATGGAATTGGCACAAATGCTTATGTTCTTGAATTATCAGATGGCAAGTTTATTAGACATGTTTTTAGTTTAAAATATTTGTTATCATTTATAAGAGTTGGCAATCCTTCAAATATGCAGGACTATTCTTTTGTAGAAATACAAAATCATCACTTATAGGTGTCTAACCAACATTCTTCTTTTAAAATTGATCATATTATTACTATGGAGATGCCAACAGAATAAAGATTATAGATTTTTTGGTAAAAGGAAAAACATACCAAAACCATAGGATAAGACACTTGGATTACTAGAAATAATTAGGAGACACTTGCACTTAAGACTAGTGGAGAACTATATTAGTTTACACTCTTCAAGAATGTATTCATTAGGGCTTGGAGAAATTAATATAGCACAATGTGTATGAAGTGCCCATGCAACTAGAAATTATGTCAACTCTAGGAGTGAAAAAAGATAGCCTAAACTTGACATATTTTACTTAAACTATAAAATAAGGACATAGGATACTATCTCAAATGCACATTGGCTACCCCATAACTTTTTAAAAGCAATTTTGTTGAAGATGTGAAGATGAGACATAAAAAATCCCCTTGTGATGCCAAAAATAAAGCATCCTAAAATAGGGTACAGTATGAAGTCCTGCTGCATGGTTAGACTTATTACTCTTAGCTATTTTGATTCATACAAAAAATTGCTAATTTTACAAAATAATTTCATACTTTTTATTTATATCAGCATCAGTTTTTTTCTAAAATAATTTCATAATGTTTGATTTGTATGAAGATTACTAATAGTTTAGTCCCCTTAACAAAGTTATTCCTAGACAAAGTGGCTAAAATACTTTGTTTTTCATGTTTGATCTAACGTTTGAAAGTTAGCAGAGTTTGTTGAATATTAATTGAATCACTTAATTATAAAATAGTAATCAATTTGTGGCTATAAAAATATTATCTTTAGTGCATTAAATTGTCCGAGAAGCAAAATTATTCTTAACGTGAATAACAATCATATATGATCGACAAGAATTTGAAAACACCGGCGTTAATTTAAAACCTTTTGAAGATTACCATTTCTCATGTGAACATGATTTAGGGCCGTTTGAGACAGCTTGTTTGGTGCAGTGTCGTTTTGAAAACTCACATAGCCTGTTAGGGTAAACTGCGTTTGGCAGCTTATGCATTTTCAAAACGCTGAAAATTGTATTTTCACATCGCACCTATCTAAGTGCAGTAACAACTTTCTAGCAGCAATTTGGTTTTTCAAAAAAAAAAATAAATTATAATAACCACCGCACCTAACTTATCAACAGATTATTCAAAAACCTACACCTGCCCCAAACAGACCCTTAATGTATTCATAGCACATACATTAAAATATGTGATCCACCAAGTTTTAAAACAAATATTGAAGGCATGCATTCAAAGAATTTTCAACTTTATTAGCATATTAAAATCACATAATATTTACTGAACGAAAGTGCACAATATGTAAATTATATAGTTTGTTTGGCTAATTTAATATAAATATTTTTTTTTATCAAATCACAAGAACATTGGAAATGCAGTTAAGAGGTTTGGTTTGCATTGTATTAACTGTGGGATCGAAGAACACAAATGATAGCGAAGGAAATTTGTAATTTGAGGAAAAAATTTGTTTGATCAGAATATCCTAATAAGAAATTAATACAGTATATTACATTCATCTTCAAATAAATTTAAAGCTCATTTTAAAATATATTTTGATTCAATTTTTAGCACATTTTAAAAGCCAAGAGAGGCACTCAGCAGCTCTAACCAAGTAGATTTGTTGGTTAGGCCTGGGGTGAGTTCCTCAAACTCAAGCCTCATAATGCCTCGTGGGATTTTTTACACTTAAATGGCTGTAATGATGTGAGAAATTATTGCATCAGGATTCCTGATGCAAATTTTCATTAGTTATCTAATTAAAATTGGTCACATCAAAATGTGGACCCCACTGAAATATAATGGTTGTTTTTTAAAAAGTGTGGGGCCTATCCTAACACATGACCAATTTTAATTGGACAACTAATGCAAATTTACATCAGGTGTCCTGATGCAATAATTTTTCGTAATGAAGGCAAACATTCACTTCACAAGAAAGGCATCTAAAATAGTCTTCTGTATGCAATGGGAAAAAGTCGAGAGAAACACGAGTTCTTCGCTCTAGCAAGAAGGTAATATATACCGAAGCAGGGGATATGCATCAATACCATGGCGAAATACCTGCAGTTAGTAGTAATCTATAAGCACTTTTTGAAGGCCTGGGTGTGTGTATAAGAGAGATCTGATACTGATGCTTACCACAGTGGTGCCCAGGGAGTAGAAAGATCCATGAAAGGGTAAGGCCACCTGAAGAGGAATCACATGCAGAAATCATTATCAGACAAGCTAAAACAAGAGGAGGCATAAAGAGGAAAACATGGTCATTTAGCTGCAATCTTTTTAATAATTTTCTCACCATTTGAAGCCGCAGGCATGCAGAATCCATTGAAAAGTTACATAGATACAGCTCCAGAGAACAAAGAAAGCCATTCCGAACAAAGGAAATGGCTGAAATAACTGAAAGTAAACCAAACTAGAAAGAAAAAAAAAAGGAATATAATGAATTAAATCGTCATGTACTGATACTAGTGCTTACCAGACTATTGAGTGCAGAGTCAACAATAAGAAAGATGGCATTTAGCGAGTGCAAGCAGGCCCTCATCTGTGGAGCAGTGTCATAAGTTAAATAAAGCATCTAAGAAGACTTTAAATAAATTTTACGAACGGCAACACGTGCACAAATCCCTGAATTAAAAGAGCTCGAGTTAGATTTAGGTCACGAAGATTGATACAAAAGTGTTTATTCCAGTGTTATGCATTTGCTCGAGTGAAAAGAAACAGAAGATCTCCATCCAACCTACTCACTTTGGGCACTTTCAATATTTATGGAGGGCTAAAGGAGCAGTAAACATGAGAGATTTGGTGGTTTTAGTTGATACTTTCATTAACCAATCTCCCTGGAGTATGAAAAATGAAAAAAAAAGTTTAATAACTCCAACAATCTAGACAAAGTAGAAAATGAAAACAATGATGCTTAGGTTTTCCAGCTACAAAAACAAATGCCAGAAACACTCTAAAAATTTTCCCCTTTCTAACTTTTGTATTCAATGCATCAATGAAAAAAAAATATTTTCTCCAAAAGGCGACATGAAAGAAAAGACGAGCTAAAGAAGATTAAAATTTGTAATACCAACCAAAGTCACCCTGACGTGCACACTAGACATAAATGGTACGAGCAGACACCAAAAGATGACATCCGTTAACATCACGGCTCCTGCGCTCGTCTGCTAAAAAAAAATTTTTTACCTGTTAAAAATTGGCATAAATGAGGAAAATAGCCTACTTGAATTCAACATCAATAGCCATACAATTAGAACATTACAGCACAGCACACAGGAGAGATGAATATACCATAGCAGGGCAGAAAAAATGAATAAAATTCCGCTTTTCCCCATTGTATATCAAAGAAAAAAGAGTTTCTTTATGTTGTTCATGGGATTAAGGGTCCGTTTGAGGCAGCTTATTTGGTGCGGTGGCGTTTTGAAAACGCACCTGACCTGTTGGGGTAAACTATGTTTTGGAAGCTTATGCGTTTTCAAAACGCTAAAAACAGCGTTTTCACACCGCATCTATCTAGGTGCGGTGGCAGCCTTCTGACAGCGGTCTGGTTTTTCCAAAAAAATAAAAATTTGTAATAGTCAACGCACCTAGCTTATCAATAAATTATTTTTAATCAACTTATCAACATATTATTTTTAATCAGCTTATTAGCAAATTATTCAATAAGCTGCAGCTGCCCCAAACAGACCCTAAGACGAGATCCCATATAGCAGAACAAGAGCTAAAATAAGGCGAACATAAATGATAGTTTTATGAGAGCATAAACCTGATAGGTAATTTGCATAAAATGGCCCCATAGCCCTGCTCTTTCTTCATGCATCAGGTCACCGCCATAGTTTGAGAGAATATAACCATTCCTCTCCTCGTCAGGTGCGAGAGCTAAATCTGCATCATGGCATTGTTCAAGGTCTCCTCTAAGGAGGCAACTGGCCTCCTCATTTTTAAAAATAGCATGTTTTGAATAGATCCAGCAACCATGAGCAGATGCCACAGTACCAATCTACGAGCATACAAAAGGGAAAAGAAAATAAATTATTTTGGTGATTACCAAAACCAATAAATCAAAAACAAAACTAGGATAAAGTTAAAAAAATGTACCGCAAAATAAATGATGACTAGCGCAAATGTCCACCTTACATGCCATTAAAACATGTGGAGAATGCAATCAGTTAGTTGTAAGCTTGAAAGAAAACCTTAAAAAGAAACATTATTCTTAATCTAAAGCTCACAAGATAAACTTTATTTAGCTGTTCAATTTAACACAGAACATATCTTAAATGTAGCAAAGAAAGTAGCTTTGCTAATATTTGGGGAGCACTGGCTGATTTTTGCAGCAAAATGATTATGTGCCAAATAGTTTCACAATAGAATTGCAGCATATCAGATATGCCTCATCACCCAAGTAGTAAATTTAGTGCATTTAGCAATCTATATCACTGAAAGCATAAATCAGCCAAGAAAAGCTAAGTTAGCCTACCCTGAGAGCGTTTTCTTATAGAAATATTTGATGGACAAGTAAGCTTAGGGAGATGAAAATAGTAAGCCCAGGCAAGACAAGATCCACAAAGCTTCACCTACTACTGTTATTTTTAGTTCAAAAACTGTGTGAGGGCAAGTTGAGTTAAAGCAAGTTTGGCTTGACACGAAATAAAAAATTTCAATTCCTATTGACTCGAGATCATCACAAGTTATTAAATTCTCCAATATTAAAGTCTTTTTAAATATGCATACATATCTAAAACATCATATCATAAATATCCCCATCTTATATGTGATATACACTTATACACAATTGTGGACTCTGAAACTTTCAATATTAAAGTTTATTTAAATATATATACATATCTAAGAAATTGTATCATAAATATCCCCATCATGTAATATACACTTATACACAATTGAGGGCTCCGAAAATTCTGTCACCCCAGACTCTCCGTATTTGTTTGTTAAGAGCTTTGGAAGGTCAAATTTTCAAAAAGCAAATGGAATAATAGATAAAAAAAACTACCTAGAGATTTCTATCTCATTTTTGTGAGGACTTTTAGATCGAGGGTTCGAGCTTTCCCAATGGCGCAAGCCCCTATGATTAATTTTCCCTCTTAATAACAGGAGAGTACTTTCAATAAAGGATAGTCATTTAAAGTTGAATATTCAACATATATTACCAATTGACTTAAAATTTATCACCTTAAACTTAAAGTAAATGACGGGGAAAATGATGATAAACCTGATTAAGATTTTATGGATTCATCATCCCAAGTCATCATGGTCAGTTATATACTTAATCAGAAGAGGTAGTTGAACCACCTAACTGAATGATTCTTCTCAGGAATCATGAGTTATGTCGTCCAAATGAATGTTAAAGATATGGAGTAGATATTTGCTTAAGGGGACAAATTTAAGTTGACTTTAGCTGATAGAAGGTTTTGCGTCAATCAAATGTACCATTATGGTTAACAACTCAAAGCGTAAAAATTTATTTGGGAACATACGAACAACCAACAACCAGTCAGTAGACTTGGGTCGTAACCGCTACTTTAAAGTGTCATTTAACGACAAAACCACGCAGACACAAGACTCGGGTCGTGTTCTTACTGGCATGAAATTATTTTGAGTGTAAATATAGTAATACACTCAATATAGCATTCGCTCTTTGTGAGCTGATCCATCAAAAGCTTTTCACTCTCGACAAGCTATTAGGGAGGGTGGACAAAATTTGTTTTAACTTTTTAGTAATTGATTTTAACTTTGATGATCAAGATTCCTTGATCCCGCCATCTCGAGTGGTTGTGGTCCCTACTCTACATGGTCAGAAAAGGTAGTTCAGCCAACCTAACAGAACGATTCTTCTCAACAACTATGATTTGGGTCATCCAAGGGATCCTTCTAGATATGAAGTTGAAGTGTATCTAAGAGGGCAAATTTGAGTCGACCTTAGCTAACAAAAGGTTTTGTGTCAATTAGATGCACCCTCATGGTTCACAACTCAAAAAGTAAAAATTTGGTGGGAAACGTACGAGCTGCGACTGTGACTGTAATATAATGATAAAATTTGACGACAATTACTCAATAGACAACTTTGACTGCAACCAGAACTTTGTGGAGTCATTTGGTGACAAAATCATAAGAATAGAGGACTAGTGTCACGTTCTTACTGACATAAAATTACTTTGAGTGTGAATATAGTGATACACTCAATGTGACATTCATTTTTTGTGAGTTGAAGTCATCAAAAGTTTGTCATTCTCAACAAATTATCATGGATGGTGAACAAAATTTGCTTTTATGTTTTTTGTGATTGTTTTTAACTTCGATGTTTTATATTATCTACTTCAAACCTTGAAGTGTTTGATTTTAATTTCAACGTTTTGATTTGTTATTTTAAGAACTGGATTTGAAAATTAATTTGAAAGTTGACCCTCCGATTGAAATTTTCAATCAATACATAATCATGAAGGATTTGATTGTATGATTTTAACCTTGTCAACATTACATCTTTCTTGTAAATGATCTGATTTTAATATTGACATTCATGCATTTCTGCTAGAACCTTTCGATAGTGACAATTAAGCTTAAAACTCAAATATCACGTTCTAATGCTTCGGGTAATTGCACTATATGAAAGCAATTTTAGTTGTTCATATATCATTAATGTCTTTCAGTTGGAACTTTTCAATAGTATATTACTAGATTAAGATCTAGGGGTCATACCTCGTTGCTCACCAGATATTTTATTTTTCTAGGGAACCTTTCATTAATTCATGAATTGAGATCCACTGGACATATATTGATGCTCACCATATAGAATTTATCCGAGCTTTAACTGATTGCAAAATGAAAACAATTTTAGCTTTTTATTTATCTTTTGATATATTTATGTTGGGACCATTAGATAGCAGGTTCACAGATTAAGATCCATAGGTCATACCTTTATGCTCACCAGACAATTTCTTTTTTTATTAAGACATTTTAACAGTAAATTCATGAAGGAAAATCCACCGAACATACGTTCATGCTCTCCACATAGAATTTACTCAAACTTCAAGTCATTGCAATATATGAAAGCAATTGAAGCTTTTATTTATGTTTCGCCAATTTTAAGATGTTATTATAGTAAAGAGATGGCTAGCCACAGATAAAATAGAAATCTTCCCCAACGACGTCACCAGAAACCTGCAGGCTTTGAAAATTCCGATGCACCAGACTCTCTGTGTGCTTGTTTGTTGAGAGAGCTTTGAAAGGTCAAATTTTCAAAAGGTAGATGGAATAGTAGATAAAACACTACCCAAAGATTTTGACCTCATTTTTGCGAGCACTTTTTGATTTGGGGTTCGAGGTTTCCCATAAGTGCAAGCCATCATAGTTTAATTAACCCTTCCAGTAACAAGAGAGCACTTTTAATTAAGATTAGTTATTTAGAGTTGAATATTCAACATATAGTAGTAGAAGACTTAAAATTTAGATTTAAAATTTATTACCTTGAACTTAAAGTGAATGATGGGGAAAATGATGACGAAATCAATCAAGATCCTATTCATCCCAGTTCGTCGTGGCCTCTAATCTACTAAGTCAAACGAGGTAGTCAACCAAACTTGACAAAATGATTCATGTCAACAATCATGAGTTATATCGTCTAAGGGAACCTTGCAGATATTATGTGGATGTTTGTTTTAAGAAGATAAATTTAAGTCGACCATAGCTGACAAAAGGTTTAGTGCAGGACAACTCACCTCATGACACACATCGTCTGCATTTCAAAAATAATATTATCATATTATTAAATATTATTTTAATAATCTTTTTTTTTTAAATTTTACTAATCATGATACTCACAGTTAAGTGAGGTGTATATATTTTTTGTAATGTTCTGCACTAGATTTTTGTTTCTTAAGTATAAAATATATTGGTATTATAGCTCTGTTGCAAACAACGATACTATACAGGGGTAAAATATTCATTTGTCCAGAAACAGTTACATCACAGTTGTTTTCAAACTGTAAAAAACAAACATACAGCCAGCTTATCGACAATAGCTTCATGTGGTAGCTGCTAAGCAGCTGCTTATTATTAAGTTGTAGGTGCCCCAAACGGACCCTTAGTCTTCACCATTCTACTAGTTTCATAAGCCTTCTATGTTATAATTCGCAGATTAAATATTAATAGAATATAATTGCATTGCATTATTAAGTTACTTATTAATCTATACACTTGTTATCAGAGCATTAGTTTCAATCCATTGGATTCATAACTACAATTAGAAGGATTGGCAGAGGAACCCAAGAAAATTGTTTGGAGATTGACACATGAAACTCATGTATAAATTTAAGCCAATAAAGGGAAAAAATTTAGTAAGCTGTAAGAGGCTTTCTCTAACTTCTCTAACTAATGGTCCATTATTCAAATCAAAACTCCAATTTTAAGGACATCATTGAAACCTTTGCTACCTGCAGAAAGGAAACTCCAGCATAAACAACATCAATTTTTATTGATCATAGTGGTTCAAATGGCATTTTCCGTTGATCTACCTATTTTGAAGGAGACAATAATCATTCCTCAAGATGCCCTTAAGAAAAAGGAAAACGAAAGAATTCAGAAATATCTTTCTTTTACTAAAACTTCAATATACATACATGTCCTTAATGAGAGAGCACTCAAAACACAACAGCTGAGCAAAGAACATTTACACAGAAAAGGTATTAGGATGTTACATCAAGCTACTCAGGCTATTTATGATGGTTACAACACAGCTTGAAAAAGTACACTATCAATAGCTTTAACATGAGTTGACCACATATTGATAATCAATTCCATCATGGAAAGCCCATAAACAAGTTGGTTTATCAAAATTCATTCAGATCAGCTCCAAAATCAAAAGAGATCACAACGTGGGCTAGCTAAGTAATCTAATAGTACTTCATCCATATGAGTACATAACAGAATTAGAGGAACCCACGCCAAGAGTGACAATTCATATTTATGAAGCTAAACAAAATTGTGAGCAAGTAACAATCTCCACCTATGGTGCCTTTACTAGTGAAAATTCAACTCTATGCACATTAAAATAGGTTTTGGAGAGGGGATCCTCAATAGTGACGGTAATGAATTATGCTTCTAGATCTGAGAGCAATAAGACCTGAGAAAGAATAAGGAGTTCAACCTCCATAATCTCAATGAATTTGTACTCAAAAGTGAGGATGATGGCAAAACATCAGCAAAGGAGAGGTCGCATAATTCATGGTGAAAGTAATGAAAGTAATGAAAGAAGCTTTTGTAAGTGAACCATGATTAGGTCGCCCTTCTTAAATTCTTTGATTCTTTTCTTCTTATCTACTTATTGTTTGCAGGACTGGCAACTGCTAAATAGCTTTATTTTTACATCCTGGAGATTGACATCAAGTCAAAAACCAAGTTTTATCTTGCTTTGCTGTGGGTTTTTGGTAAAACAGCAAGGTCCACGGTATGATTTGGAGGCTTGGTAAAAACAAGGCTAAACCTTCAATTAGATTGATACACCATTCAATTGTATGTATATTCAGTTTGACATAATATTTCATCTCATTGCTTTGGTTGTTCTTCGGCTAAACATCAAGGCATATTATCAACTAAAAGACATATTATCAACTAATCAGTTTACCACTTCAGTCTGGACATCCGTTTGAGGATGATACGTTAGACTCATACAAAGTTCGATGTGTAATCTCTTTGATAACTCTCACAAAAAATAACTCATATTAACATCTCAGATTGAGGTAAGGCTCTGAGGAATTCCATGTAGTCTAATCATGTCCAAAAAAAATTCAAGCTAAATCAAGAGCACTGAGCATCTTCTTGCAAGCCACAAAGTGAGATATTTTTTTAGAAATAATCCAACACAATCATAGCGGAAAAGAATCCCGTTTCTCTTTGAAAAGCCTAGAACGAAATCTTGACTTGTCTTCCTAAATTGTTTCAAAAATGGATAATGGTAGATAAAGGCGAGTGTTTTCTTGAAAATTTTATTTTGCACTACCATATCAAAAAGATACAAAAATTATGAATATATGCATCTATGATGTACAAAAGTGAGATCTATCCTCCATAAGTATGGTAAGGAGTTCCGTATCATCATCTATATGCATTAAAACAAAAGAACCACTAAGAGCACGCTTAGCACAAAAATGAGAGACTCAATTACATTCACGAGGCGTATGGAAAGACAAAACTTGTTTAAAGTGTAATAGGATTCAGGAAAACAAAATCATTAGCTACATGAGGCCTTTGCCGCCAAACCGCATCCTTCATGGTGGAGCTTAGAAATTGCATGATGTTTGCATTATCCCCTTCAATGATTATACCTTTGCACTCAAACATCCAAGGCTTGCAAAATTCCTGAAACACGAGTGTCTTCAGTCGTTCCCTCATGATTTTGGCACATAACACATTTTTCTATGAAAAAAGTGAATATTTTGTTGTGGTATATAGAAATAGAACGATTGACGATGAAGCAAAAATAGAACGAGAAAATTCACATCAGAAAAGAACACACAGATTTATGTGGTTCAGCAAATTATCTACATCCACGGAGTTACAGAGGATTTTACTAATTGAGGAATTTATACCATCGTCTACGTCGACAATTACAAGAAAGAAATTTCTTACTTCCACTTTCTCTATCTGAGAGCCACAAAAGAAGACAAGTGCAAAGAAAAAGAAACACCACAAGCAACAACTTTTTCTTCCTATCTTCAATACAAGCAAGAAAACCTTCTTCCTGTCTTCAACGCAAGCAAAAATCCTTCTTCCCACCTTCACCACAAGCAATAGCTTCCTTTTCTTCTCTCCTTTCTCTCGGTCGTAAGTCTTTTCTCTCCGCCTTAAATCACAAGAGAAGAAGCACCTTGCTATTGCTTTGATTTTTGGCCTCACCGTAAGCCAAATCAGAAGAAGAAAAAAGGAATAATAAAAAAGGTTTGCAAATCCCTTTTTTATTCTCTCCGCCTGTAGCCACACACCAAACCACAATTCTTCTTCTGTTATTTAATTGGTGGTTAGTAAACACAAACAGTTAAGGAATTAATTAATTCCCACATCACATAATAAAGCAACTGCAAGGAGAGAAGCAGTTTCGCAAAATCAGGGAGAGAGGAGGCGGGAATGTGAAGCGAGAGCAATTACATTTGCTTTTTTTAATTATTTGTTTAAACAGGGCTCCACCTCAACAAATCTTTCACTTGGAGACTAGTACACAAACTACAACGTCTTTTACGTAAACTGATATCCTCCACTGGCAGCTTCACCCTTCCCTTCAAACATGAATCCTCTACCTCTGCAACTCAAAGCCCCTTGTCTTCAAGCTAGAAGACTAACTGAAGCTGCGCACAACTTCAGTTTCTCAAGAGTAATACCCTTTGTCAACATATCAACAGAGTTTTTGGCTTCCACAAATTTTCTCAAGCAACAACTATCTTTCATCCAACAATGACCGTATGAAATGATACCTGATCTGAATGTGCTTAGTCCTGGATTGAAATACTGGATTCCTGACAAGGAATACGGCGCTCTGATTATCACCGTAAAGAATGTCCTTCTGGTTCTTCTTGCTCAATTCTTCCAAGAAGTTCTGTAGCTATATCACTCCTTTGCAGCCTCTGACACCGCTATGTACTCAGCTTCTGTAGTAGACAACGAATCTGTCTTTTGCATATTAGAGCCCCATGATATTGCAATGCCACCAATAGTATAAATATAACCTATAGTACTTCTTCTAGTATCAATGTCTCCAACTAGATCAGCATCAACATAGTCATGTACCTCTAAACTCTTTCCTGAGAAACACAAGAAAGTTTCTGCAGTCTTTTAGGTACCTCAAGATCCACTTCACTGCTCCCTAATGTTCATTTTCGGTATTACTTATGTATCTGCTAACAACTCTCACTACCTAAACAATATCCGATCTGGTGCAAACCATAACATACATAAGTGAACCAATAGCTGAAACATAAGGAACCTTACTAATGTGATCTCGTTCTGCTTTTAACTTGGTTGATTGATTTTTGCTGAGTCTGAAGTGACTTCCCAAGGGTCTAACAACTGGTTTGGTCTCATCCATATTGAACTTGCTAAGTATCTTTTTCACATACTCAGCCTGAGAGAGTCTCAACATGCCTCTGACTCTATCTCTGACAATTCTCATACCAAGGATTTGCTTTGCCGCTCCTAAATCCTTCATTGTAAAGTGCTCTGACATTTGCTCCTTCAGATTATTGATCTCAACAATACTAGTACCTGCAATAAACATATCATCCACATACAACAGTCGGATGATATAAGAATTGTCAAAATACCTGACATAACAACAGTGATATGTCTGACATCTGTTGTACTATGAACTAAGCATGAAATTATCAAATTTCTTGTACCACTGTCTAGGAGCTTGTTTCAGGTTATACAAGCTCTTCTTCAATCTACAAACTGACTCTTCCTTTCTCTGTACCACGAACCCTTCAGGTTGATGCATGTAGATGTCTTATTCAAGATCTCCATGAAGAAAGACTATCTTCACATCTAACTGCTCAAGGAAGAGATCTTCAGTAGCCACCATAGACAGTACCATTCTGATGGTTGTAAGCTTCACCACAGGAGAAAAAATTGAATAATCAATACCATGCTTCAGCTGAAAACCTTTTACAACAAGTCTAGCCTTGTATATTTTATTGTCATCATGCTCATTCTTCACCCGGTACACTCACTTGTCGTGCAGTGTCTTCTTCCCTGGTGAAAGTTCTGCCAACTTCTAAGTTTAATTTTTTAGCAGAGAATTCATCTCCTCCTTCATGGCTAGCTCCCACTTGCTTGAATTTTCATCTTGCAAGGTTTCTTCAACAAGGTTCTCCATCATCTGTCAGCAAAATGTAGTTTAAAGTTGGAGAGTAACGCTGTGGAGAATGTCTAACCCTTTCTGACCTGCAAACTGCAACTGTAGGTGTAGACTGCTCTGAAACTGACTGTGGAACAATAGGAGTGGATGCCCCGAAATCACTCTCCTCGTCACCTGCATTTCTGTCCTGCACTGTGACCTCTGGTAAATCTTCAAATCTTACTAATTCAGATTCCTTCAGTGTTGTTTCAAAAAGTGTACTGGACTAGTTCTTGTACATAACCTTCTCATTGAAAATCACGTTCCTGCTCCTTATGATCTTCCGACATTGATCATCTCAGAAACAATATCCAAATGACTCATCTCCATTGTCAATGAAATAAAACTTCTTTAACCTAGCCTCAAGCTTACTTCGAGCATCATAATTAATGAGAATATAAGAAACACATCTAAAAGTCTTAAGATGAGAAAATTTGACATATTTCTCACTCTAGACTTCTTCAGGTAATTCACAGTTTAATAGAACAGATGACCCCCTATTGATCAAATAAACTGCAGTACTAGCCACTTTTGCTCAAAAAGTAGGTGGTAGTCCGTCGTGCAATCTCATGCTTCTAGCTCGCTCATTAATGGTTCTGTTCATGCGCTCTGCAACACCATTTTGCTATGGCGTCCCTGGAATGGTCTTCTCCATTCTGATGCCCTGAGATGTACAGTACTCCTTGAACCCACCATCAATGCACTCACCACCATTATCAGACCTCAGACATTTCAACTTTAAGCATGTCTCTGTCTCAACCATGGCCTTCCAAGTCTTAAACACACTGAATACATCAGATTTATACTTCATGAAATAAGCTCATACCTTTCTGCTATGATAATCAATGAATGTGACGTAATAACAAGAGTCTTCAAGAGATGCCACTGGAGAAGGTCCCCACACATCTGTGTGTACAAGATCCAGCTTTCCTGCGTTTGGCGCCCTACCACTTTTCAAGAAACTGACATTTATTTGCTTCCCTATAATGCAACTCTCACACATGTTGAAATCAAGTGACTTCAATTTTGGTAGCTTGTCTCTGGACTGAAGTTCCTTTATACCCCTCTGACTCATGTGACCAAATCTGCAATGCCACAACTCTGTTGTGCTGTTTGCAACAGTAGTATCAATACTGTTAATTAAACCAGTAGTCATATATAGCGTCCATGCTTTCTTACCCCGAGCCAGTACTAGTGCTCCTTTAGTAACCTTCCAGGTGCTGTCTGAGAACACTACTGAATGTCCACATTCATCAAGCTGCCCAACAGAAATGAGGTTCTTCTTCAATTCAGGAATGTGTCTGACCTTTTGCAGAGCCCACTTGTTCTCGTTTAGAAGTGCAATGTCAATATCTCACTTTCTACCACGTTCAGAGCTTCTCCATCTCCCAAATATAATTTCCCAAAGTCACCGTAAACATAATTTTGCATTAATTCCAGATGGAAAGTTGTATGGAAAGAAACCTCTGAATTTAATATTCAGTTATCAATGGAATTATGAACTACCAGCAGTAGTGCATCATGTGTTTCTTCAATTACCACATTTACACTGTTATTCTCCTTCTTAGGATTCCTACAGTTTCTCTTTATGTGACCAGTTTTGCCATAATTCCAACAATTTACTTGTTTACCAGCCTTTGATTTGCTTCTGCTTCTATTCTTTGATTTTGATCTTCCTCTGTTTGAGTTCTTGTTTTGTGATCTCCCTCTGAAATCATCATTTACTCCTGAACTCAAACCTGAGATCTCGTTAGAATCTTTCTTACGCACCTTTTTAGTCAAAATCAAATCACGAATAGCTTCACATTTCAATTTTAACTTACATGTAGAATTATTGACAGTCATCTTCAAAGCTTCTCAGCTATTTGGTAATGAAACCAATAAGATCAATGCACGTATCTAATCATTAAATTCAATTTTCAGAGACAATCATTGATTTGTGATAGTATTGAAATCATTCAAGTATTGCACAACAGACGTATATTCTGTCATCTTCAAATTGAATAACTTTTTCATCAGATATTTTTTGTTATTAGTCGATATATTTTCTACATACCTAACAAGGATGCCATAAGATCTACAGTCGTCCTCTCCTTGATGACGTTATGTGCAACGGACCTCGATAGGGTCAATCAAAAAACCCCAGAACCTATCGATCCAACAGATTCCATCCAGCTTCATCTATCCTTTCAGATCTTTTCCCCAATGACGGAAGATGGAGTTTCTTCCCATAGATGTAATTCTCTATCTACATCCTCCAATAACCAAAATCTGTGTCATCAAATTTCTCGATCCTCGAAATCTTCACTTCATCTGCAGTCATTGGCTCCGATACCAGTTGTTGTGGTATATAGAAATAGAACGATCGACGAAGAAACGAAAAATAGAACGACAAAATTCACACTAGAAAAGAACACACGGATTTACGTGGTTCGGCAAATTACCTACATCCACGGAGTTGCAGAGGATTTTACTAATTGAGGAATTTACACCGTCGTTTACGTCAACAATTACAAGAAAAAAATTTCTTACTTCCACTCTCTCCATCTGAGAGCCACAAAAGAAGACAAGTACAAAAAAAAAAAGAAACATCGCAAGCTAAAACTCCTTCCTGTCTTCAATACAAACAAGAAAACCTACTTCTTGTCTTCAACGCAAGCAAGAATCCTTCTTCCTGCCTTCACCACAAGCAATAGCTTCCTTTTCTTCTCTCCTTTTTCTCCGCCGCAAGTCTTTTCCCTCCGCCTTAAATCACAGGAGAAGAAGCACCTTGCTGTTGCTTTGATTTTTTGCCTCACCGTAAGCCAAATCAGAAGAAGAAAAAATGAATAATAAAAAAGGTTTACAGATCCCTTTTTTATTCTCTCCGCCTGTAGTCACGCACCAAACCGCAATTATTCTTCTGCTATTTAATTGGTAGTCAGTAAACACAAACAGTTAAGGAATTAATTAATTCCCACATCACATAATAAAGCAACTTCAAGGAGAGAAGCAGTTTCACGAAATCAGGGAGAGAGGAGGCGGGAATGTGAAGCGGGAGCAGTTATATATATATATATATATATTTTTATTATTATCTGTTTAAACCGGGCTCCACCTCAACATATTCCACCAAAGTTCAGGCCTAAAGAAACCTTCTGCTAATTGAACCATTGTTTTATCTCGCTCTGCATGTGTTGTCCTCCCGCATGCAAATCTTTTATGAGTTGAGACCAAAGGAATATATTAGGAATACACAATTGCTTGTCTTTAAATAAATATCTTGGTTTTAGTGAATAGTCGGCAGCAGGTTGAACGGATATACAGCCCTTCCAAGGGTCTGCAAAGTAACTATCTTCCACATATTGCTCCTTTACGGATTCCATGCCTGTGATGAACATTTAAACAGCCACCAGCAGGTTAGCTCTTCGACTAAAGGCATCAGCCACCTTGTTACATTTGCCAGCTTTATGTTTAAGTACAAAGCTAAATGTCCTTAAAAAAAAAAACCCATCGAATGTGCATTCGGCTTGATGTTTTCTTGAGACTGATGGAACTGCAGAGATTTATGATCATTGTAAAGCATGAATTCCTGGGGCACTAAATAATGTTCCAATTACTTGGGAGATCTCACCACAACATATAAATCTTGCTCACATGCAGACCACTATTGCCTTATTGCCCTCATTTTTCCTCTAAAGAACGCAAATTGTCTATTATCTTGTGAAAGAACCACCCCAACACCATAGTCAATGCATCTACTTCAACCTGAAAGGGCTTCTCAAAATTATTCTCAAAATTAGGTACACGTTATACAGGAGAGCTTCAAATAAAGTGCTTTTAATGTTTTCAAAGCTATTTCATTGCTCAATTTCTCATATAAAAGTCTTGCCCTTCAAAAAATTTGTAGTTAGAGCATTAGCATACTAAAATTTCATATAAACCGTCAATAAAAATTCATTTAGCCATGAAAACTTCGAATCTCTGTAAGAGTGTGAGGAACAGGCCAAGATCGGATTGCAACAATCTTACTAGGGTCAGTTTTAATTCCTCGTGAACTAACAAGATAGCCAAGAAAGTGCACACAGTTGACGGCAAAGTCACAGTTAGCTTGGTTAATGTACAATTTATGTTCTCAAAGCTTCTGAAAGAGTTGTTTAAGATGATTCACATGTGTTTCTGGAGATGTTGTAAGCTAAGATATCATCAAAATACACTATACAAATTTTTCCCAAAAAAGATTTCAATACCTCATACATCAACCTCATGAAGGCACTTAGCGTGTTGCATCATCCGAATGACATGACTCTCTACTCATATAATTGTTTTCTATTTATCTCATGGACATATTTGAATTAGGTGATGTCCACTCCGTAAGTTCAATTTTGAATATATCACAATCCCATAAAATCTGTCTAGTAGATCTTTAGGGTGTGGCATTGGAAACCCAAATTTAGTTTTTATACTATTGATTGCTAGACTGCAATACACTTTCTCCATTTTCCATTTTCCTTTGCAAAAATTATTGCAAGCAACGCATAATGGCTCTAGAAGTGTCTCATAAATTATTTCTTTAAGAGAACATCTATAACTTCTTTCAAGATTAACTGTTCTTTTAGGCTCAAATTATTTGGAAGGTTGGGTAGAATCAAACGCATAACTAAATCAATCTATTGTTCTATGGTTCTCATGGGTGGAAGTTGGTCGGGAGGCTCCTTGGGGGTCAATTCATGAAACTTATGCAATAACACTTGGCTAGGAGGTAGAAGAACAACATACATTCGAGCTTCGACTTTGTATTCTTGCAACAATCTAGCCTTTGAAATAGATAGAAAAGCCATTGTATCATCCGTAAGCTCCCTTTGGCCAGTTTTGGTTAGTAGTAGTCTTAATTTTTTCCTCTTTCATTCGAGCATATAGGCATTGGCTCATTTGTTCTGCACTATGATACATTAACACTTCTAATTAATGAGTCGTACAGTGTCGGACATGTATCGAACACAGACACGGCTCTTGACATATAAGTGTCTAATTTAAATAATATTAAAAAAAATGAGTGTGTTTTAAATTATTGAACTAAAAATTTATGAGAAATAATTTTAAGATTAAAATTAAAATATATAACTTTTATGTAAAATTTAAGAAAATTTTACATACATTTCAGTCAAATTTTATGTATTTATATATTTAACACCTAAATTTCAATTTTTACACATATGATGTCTTACATATATATGAAAATTTATATTTCACTTTTTAAAACTAAGGTCCTGTTAGAGATCACTTTCTATTTTCCATTTTTTACTTTTGAAAAGAAAAACAAAAAACAAACCCAAGAATAGTGTTTGTTATTTTTTTTTATTTTCTTTCTTTAATTTTATTTTTAAAACACATAAGGCTTATTTTCAAAACATCAAAAATACAGAAATTGTATTTTGGTTATTTCAAAAGCATGTTTTTCGAAACATTACCTGTGTGAGGCTCTGTATACCGCTGTCGGTCGCTAGCCGCAGACCCTAGCATCATACAGTCGGCCGCCACCATCCCTCGCCCAGCGCCTACCGCCCAACACCATATGTCAGTTGCCCGTCGCCCACTGCCTGGCCCCTGCCCCTGCCCCTGCCCCTGCCCCTGTCGTCTGCCATGCCACAGGTAATACTTCATGCTAGGTTGAGAAAGAAAGACGTCGTATACACTATGGGCGGCAGAGCTTAATATTGGAGCACACATGGACCCGCCGCCCTCCGCAGGTAATGCTTTGTGCTGAGTGGAACAAGGAAGAAGTCATATACGCTATGAGTGGTAGAGATTAATATTGGAGCACACATGGACCCAACCGTTTTATAAAAAATATAGTTTTTCACTATAAATAAATAAATAAATACCAAACTAAACATGTTCTATAGTTTTTTTTTATTTTTAACAATATATAAATCATAACAGTACTAAACATATTTTCTCAAAAAAGAAAATATAAAACAATACAAAAATAAAACAAACTAAAAAATCAAAAATAGAAGTGATCCCAAACAGGCCCTAAATGTAATATTATAATGATGTGATATGAAATATTTGGGTGGCATAAATACAAAAATCAAAATTTAGGGGTTAGATATGTTAATACATAAGAATTTGGTGTCTAAGGAGTCATTGATCTTTTTATTTATTTTAATTAATAATGATTAAAAGGACTTAAATCTTGAACTAATACAAAATAGAGGTTTTTACATATGTAGCACGCAAAACTTTGCTATTTATTTCAATCCCAAGATTTATATTTTATGTTTTCCACATTGAAAATCTGTGTATATAACAGGTTTAATCTCTTTGTACCCTTCCTTCGATGTTTGTCATCTACACTTTCGCAGCAGCGAACATTGATGATGATACCATCTTTACTACTAGTGTTTAGCCCATTAGACTCTTGAGAGCAATTGCAAATGATACTTGTGGTATTTCCTCCAAAAATTGTGGCGTTGAACTTGCTCCCCAAGCTCTCAGGGACCCTATCAAAGAAATAATTGAATAAAAGATTCTATCTTTTAAAATGGAAGAGCTCTGAGATGGACTCCAGAAGCTCATCAATGAAGTGTTTGTTGTTGAGGTTGAGATCAATGCATTTGAAATCAAACGTTTTGATCATCCCCAAAAACCCCTTTTCCCTGATCCAAAAACCTCCCACCACCAATTAGAAACGAAACAAAGTATACCCTCTGCTCTGATGCTTCTCCAGTCACGTTGACATTTCTCCAGACCTCACCATCAGCATACTCCTATGGCCATCTTCGGCGAAATCAAAGTCATTCGTCTGCACAAAGGAAGATGTTACGCTAGAGATCATCCACGGAAAGGATCGCAGGTTGGGAGGTTACAGGAAGTTACCATCTTTAATGTGAATTTTAATTGGTTGCAGGGTCTAATTCCAGCTACATTTCATGGTTTGAGATGCATATAGCATCTAGATAATGGGAGAAATAGGCATAAAAAAATTGTCTCCAGTGTTGTTTGTAGGTTGTCGAAACTGCAAAATTTCATTTTTTTCTTATAATTCCTTCTCTGGCAAGGCCCCAAATTGTGTTGGGAGGAGAGGGGTGGCGTTGGATGGGAGAGAAAACTGCATCGCTAGATTCTGAGCCAACAATCTCCGAGTCAGTGCATAGCTGCTGCTATGAAGTCTTTTGATTGTAAGAAAATGAAGCACGGCGTAGGAGAGTGTCCACTCCCAACGCGACGCACCAAGGTGGGAGACCGATTTTGAGCTCACGACCGCCGTCAAAGCAAGGTGTTAGTGTTGCGACGAGAAGGTCCCCGCCGCTACCTATACCAGTTAATGGACTACACAAGGGGAAATTCTCTGCTTCTCCACCGCTGTCGTTATCAGGGTCATCTTTGTCTAAAAAATCTAACCAAGCTTTCGAGGGTCAAAGAAGACAGCAAGTTTAGAGCAAAAGATGGGAATTCATAGCAAAGTGGAGAGCGACGGATGAAGATGGAAGGAAACAGAGTGTTGAATACATAAATACTAATATTTGGGTTTGAAATATGTAAATAGCAAAGTTTTGCAGCCTACGTATATAAAAACACCTAAATAATATATGCTTATTTTATAAATTTTGATTATTTTTAAATAAAATTTAAAACTTTTTTTAAATAAAAAAATAAAATCTAGAAAAATCATATCAATTAAAACAAAAACAAAAGTGATGTCAAACAAACTCTTTATTTTAAAAATTAATATTATTAAATTTCATATTTTCCATTTTTGTATTATTCTTAATATTTTGTATTTTTAATATATATATATATATAATTTTTATCATAATAGTGTCTGATACGTGTTTGTGTCCTATATTTTCAATAATAGATGTGTCTTGTGTACGTGTCGTATTATCTCCATGTCTCTGTGTTTGTATCTGTGTAGCATAGGTCCTACCACACTCCATCAAACCGCTATGATTTGCCCAAAATAATGTGGCATGCATCAATACCTTTGACATCATACAATACTACACCCTTACGAGGTAGTGATTAGTTTCACGCGCTCTAAGCCCGGCCCGCGCGCAGTTAGGAGGATTGGCCTCAATCTGAGCGGTACCACGCATCCTACCCATTTCCCTTTGGGTATGAGCTTCTCTTCTAGGAGCCCTGCCTCCAACATCGCTTATTCTGCCTTATTTTCCATTCAAATTATTTGCACTGAGACAGTAGAAGTCTTTAGTGTAAGCACTTTTAGTCCCGATCACCTTGAACACATCTTTGATACTGCAAATATTGCCTTTTCTCATAATTGGCTGGTAGAAAATGTCTATATACTTGTCTATGATTTGTTGCCTTCACTTTTATTGGTACTTATTGGTTCTTAAGAAATGTTTTCTTAAGAAGTGGGCTAACAATATAAAATGAAACTACAAAATTACGTCATATTTCTATCTCCTCTTTTATAACATCACGGATCCTCTCACAGAGCATCCTACTAGGCTTATGTGTCATTTAAGTCATTCATAATAATTATTGTCACATCCTCATACACTGTGCAACATTTCAAGAACCTTTTTAAATAATTCTATCTATCAAACTATCTTTTAATCTAACTTAAGAAGCACAAACACTAACGATATTGATAATGTCCTTATAGAAATTCAACTTAATATCAATCACCCTAAGGCTATCCTTATTTTACTCAATAGTTTAATCTTTCAACTCTTTGCCAACTATGATCCACGTTCCATTTCTATTTTTAACTTTTCCAACTAGCTGATTTTTCCCTTTCCATATAATTTATTACAACTAGTAATATGTATTATTCTACTATTAATTGGGTCCATAAATTTTATTTTCTAAATCAAAGTCCTCAAATTTCATGTAGAAAACATAATCTTAATTTGCTCAATCCAATGTCCATGTTTGACTGATCATTTGATCCTTTTTGAGGATTTTCCAGTTGTATTTTGGTTAACGATCAATAATGAATAAAGGGATAACTTCTTGTACTAAAAAGAGAATTTGATTGTCATAAGTAAAGAAAAAAAAGTCATCAACTATTAAATAGGCTTCTAACTCCAACCAGTTACAATCACAAGCTAAAAATGCAATTATCGATACTCATACTTGTCATCTAGCACAATTTAACGCATTACAAGAGCCAGTTGAGAAGGCAGCCTATGCAGCAATAAGTTCCAACGAATATCAGAAACTCCAAAAGGCAATCTTTTCCAGTCTAAAAACAACCAAGATTAGCAGCAAGGAGAAGAGAACTCTAAGCAGACAAGACCATGAAAAAAAGACGTCAGAACTGGTAAAAAAAATCATGAGTGATTTGAAAAGAACAAGCCATACTGAGTATAGAAGAAGAAGTTGAAGGCACCCCTGAGGAGGACCATCTGACCCAGAAGCCAGGCCATGAACAGAAAAGCAACAGCTCGGTAAGCCAGCAACCAGAATGGGCTCACCTTTCTCCAGCAGGGAGCCCACAGACAAGCCGCCCTAAGCGTCTGCTTCTCTATCTTCAAAATAACAGTCACTGCAATCACTGAAGGTAGGGCAGCGATGATCGCGCAGACGGCGACCTGCCACCTCATCCAGTACGCCAATCCCTCGTCTTCCAACATCACGTACCCTGCAACAATTACTGAAAGCCATAAGTTTCATCTGTGGCGATGCAGATAGAAATCCCAACACCAAGTGAAACCCCCTATATCTACCGTTCTAAAGCTCGATAGATCCGAACTTGAGGAAAAACTTTTGGGTAAAAACAAAATATTTCGAGTTACATGAATCAGAAAAGAGAACTGAAGGGCTGTTCGACTCTTCAGTCGAGAAAACAGAGGTAATTGCTGGCGTCCTATTTATTGAACGTAGTCCTCAACTTGAGAAATATTTACTAACGGAGTGAGTGGGTACTGCGAGCAATAACCTCCACCAACTCTCTAATAACTTCATAACAACTCATTAAAATTTAAAATGAACTTCAAAAATTATTCGGTTATTAAAATTAATACCTCAATAACCTCACAAAATTTTTAAATTATATCAAAAAATATAAATGTGGAATCACGGAAGTTATTGGTGTGTTATTGAGAGGTTATTGCAGTTAATACCTAAATAACCCCCAATAACATGTTATTTGGAGGTTATTTCGAGGAGTACGCACGTAAATCTTTACACCGTACGTAAATATTTCTCCTTGAACTTAACTCAAATTCAATTAAATTTAATTCTAACACTATTAAATTTAATTTTCTCGTTTTTTTTTCCGCTCGACTTATATGATATAAATTTGAATCAAGTAAAACAAAAGCAAAGCCGCGATTAATGTGATTTTATTAATTGTATTTGGCATAAATCTAAGTTGTAGTCAAACGGCCCAAAGAGGCTGCCTAAAACAACTTGTAAGATTTAATTTAAGTTGATTTAGTAAATCTTATAAATTTAAATTTATTAAACTCAAAAGTGATAAATTCTCATAAATTATTTATCAAAATTTATATTAACTTTATTTAAATTTTGTGAAAATTGTATGAACATTTTTTTAATATTCAAACCAATTAGTTCAATTTATATTAATTGTTACTTGCTTTAGTTAAAATAGTTATTAATCAACATATTACTAAATTAAGTAATTGATAACTAAAATTATTTTAAAATAAACACTCGTTAATTAATACGATTTATTATAATTAGTAACTTCATATTAGGATTTGGCATAATTAATTATCAAATAATCAATAGCCACCCAACAATTAATCATTTACTCATCAAATTAATCAACTACCAATCATAATTTTGATAAACTAATTAGTTAATAATTAATACTATAATATTCTTCAATTGATTTTAATTAGTTTTTTGTTAAAATAATAATTAATTAATTAATTTTGTATTACAATAACTAATCTTTAATTATGAATGCATAAATTAAAAATATAAATAATTAGTTAATGAAATTAAATCACATTTTTATTAATATAATTAACTTAATATGTCATTCATTAAAAATTTTATTAATTAATTTAAACTAAAAATGGAACGCCGTTTTTCTTCCCCACCAGCGCATCTTCTTCCCATGGAAGCCAAAAAAAGGTCAAATCAGTTGTATGAGGGTTGGAGGTGGTGATGGGAAGCTCATAGCGAAGGCAAAACAAGCTTGTGGCTTTTGGTCATCTTCACCGATGCACAACCGTCGACATATAAGAAGCAAAAGGAGTGGAAAGAAAGTTCAGTGGCCTTGCAAATAACTTGAAGGTGACAACGATGAATTCCTGCAACACTTGTGGATTTAAGTTAAATCCAACAAATGGAAGGATTTAGTAAATCTTGGATTTAAGGCAATAAAGGGGAGAAATCGAATTACTAAATCATGGGATTTAAAGTTGCCATTTTGACCATCTGATAGAATTAAGCTAAATCTGGTCTTAAAGCCTTTACTAGCAAAAATTTTTCTGTGCGGACATAGCTCTACGTGTGACGCAAGTATTCCTGAGTTATTTTCAGGTTATTTCTGGGTTATTTTCCATAATCTCTATAATCCAAAAATAACCCAGAAATAACCTACGATCTTTATTTTTAGGTTATTTCTGAGTTTTTTCGGGATTATTGAAAATAACCCAGAAATAACCTGAAAATAACTCAGGAATAACCTGCACAGCATGTAGATGTACGTCAAGTGTCCGGACAAAAAATGCGCGCCTTTACTAGACAGCCCCAAAATAGAATCTTGTAAAATGCTAGAATGGGGTGAACAAGAAAATATGGCAAATATGAGCACATCATTATTAGAGTTCAACTCAAGATAATATATATCTACTTTTCTTACAATTTGAGAGACAATTATTGCAAAGTCCATTTTTAATGAAACTTTACTTTTATTATTAACAAAAAGATTGATGTCAAAAAGAAGACTCGAGTCGAGTCTATATAGCTGAAGTTTGTGGTTATTCTTGTTTAAAAGTGAACTTCAACAAAGCTCAATGGTAACCAGGTAAAACCTTCTTATGGCTAAATAGTTGTTGGTTGGATTTCTGATCAGATTATAAATTTTGATATTGAGCTTGATAGCTACTTAACATATCAAGAGCTCAAGATATTGTGGAGGCAAGTATTGAGCCAGGATGTCACCATCCTTCATAGCAACACATGTTAGAAATTAGTTGAAATAATAATATTAGTTAACTTAACATGCATTGTTTTGTTTGTAATGAAAAACTCCTTATGCTTATAAATAGAGTTTATAAAATAGGTGAGAGGTACTAAAATTTTTATAACATGAATCTCTAAGAAATTTCTATAAATAGAGCATTTGTTCAATATTAATCACCAACTACCCAATAATTAATCATTTATTCATCAAATTAATCAGTTATAAATCATAATTTTGATAAACTAATTAATTAATAATTAATGCTATAATATTCTTTAACAGATTTTAATTATTTATTTGTTAAACTAATAAATCATTAATTAATGGTTTATTGCAATAACTAAGCTTTAATTATGAATGCATAAATTAAACATTTGAATAATTAGCTAATAAAATTAAATCACATTTTTATTAATATACTTAACTTAATATGTTATTGATTAAAAAAATTATTGAAGTAATTTAAACTTAAAATGCAAGCCCCTTTTTCTTCCCCACCACACCACCGTCATCTCGTCGAAGCCAAAAAATGGTGAAGTAGGTTGGATAATGGTTGGAGGTGATGATGGGAAGCTCACTAATGAAGGCCACGACATGATCGTGGTTTCTAGCTATTCTCAACAATGCAAAACCTTTGACAAATAAGAAACTCAAGGAGTAGCAAGGGAGTTTGGTGGCCTTGCAAACAAATTAAAGGCGACAAAGATGAATTCCTGCAACACTTGGGTTATGTCTAGCAAAAGATAATTTAAGTTATTAGGATTTAGTAAATTCTGTAAATCCAGATTTACTAAATCCTAAATTTGTTAAAGATGAATTAAGTTTTCTTTGTGAGTCTTATAAGCACTGTTGGAGTCAGAGAAGTCAGAGAATTTCAAAGGAGTGTTTAGGGGAACATTCCAGATAAGTATTCATATCTTTGTACTTAAGTTTTGTACTTTAGATTGAAATTTTATAAATATGTTTTGTTTTGTTATCTCTATGCTTCTTGAGTAGTTTTCTTTTCTTTTTTCTTGTAATATGAAGTAATTAAGTAAGTGATTTTGATTTTGTTTAGAACTTCTTTTATTCCTAAAAATTGTGATGATATTTTTATCGATCCTTCATTTACTTTACAAATTGGCTAATTGTATTGTTAAAACCTGTTGAGGAACTTATAGACCCGAAAGGACTAAGATTTTTTTATTTGTAAGTATCACATTCTACCTTCAAAAGCGCAATTGTGATTGTCTATATGGGGTGCAAAAAAAATAGGAAGATAAGATTTGATGAGTGTATAATTGATGTTTCTAGGGTGACAGACTAGATTATTTCATCAATTTGGTCTAGAGATTAGAACTAAGGGTCATTGGTAGGTCCTATAGAGAGGGCACAGTGGATAATCTAGAAGTGAGAGACTAGAACCTACCCAACACTACTATACATGTTGACACAAACTTTAGATTAGTCAATGTTATTTACACAATTTGAAAGAAAGTAAAGAAATAAATATGCTCCTATTTGTCATAATACCAAATTTAAGTTTCTAAAAAAATTTTGAAATCCTACACTGATCATGAATTATTGGCAAGGAGAAAGTCTCTTTTATATATCATCTAAGTTATTACATTTATTTTATTTGCATATTGTAGAATTTAGTAAACTTAATTTTCATCTATGGATAGTTGCTGCAATTTTAAATAAAGTTTTCTTAAAGCAAAATTCATGTATTTGATTTTATTGTTAACTTGTTTCATGTTTCCTCGTGGGATGGATACTGAGTTTTTAAAGAAAACTCAATATTACTTGAAACGATATGTATACTTGCGTATCATCCCTAATGAAAAAATTATTTCTTTAATCATATTATATTTATTCTCGCTAGTCGCTAAATATAATTTGGGTCAAGTTTTTAGAATAGTAAGAAGAATAAATATCTGTGTAATTGCGGGTCGGGTCAGGCTTTTTGCGCCGTTGTCGGGGACGCGAAACTTTAAAAGAAATATCTTTTTCAAATTTTCTTTGAAACTTTATTTTTGATTGCTAAAAATTATAGTTTCAACTTACTTGAAATCTTCAAAAGTTACAAAAAAATTTACCAAAATTTGAAAACTACAAAAAAAAATTCATAAAATCAAAAAAATTATAAATAAATTTGCAAAAACCAAAAACAGGAAAAAAATAATTTTTAGATTGTTTTAGTATTTTATTTTATGAATTTCACTTTTTGTATGTGAAGTTTAGGATCTGAAGGTTTAGTACCCTATAATTCTAAATAAGAAAGAACCATAAGAAGAATTTGAAAGCAAAAATAACTTCACAATTTTCAAGAAATGACAAACACTTCACAAAGTAACATTAAAACTTTTACTAATAAAAATGAACATCAAAATTTACAAAGACCTTTAAGAAATTATGTTAACGCTACAGCAGTTGAAATTCACTGAAGTATTCAAATATCTATTGTAGCGGTTGATCATGATTCTCTTTATAGATGTCAAATGCGATGTATACGATTATATGCTTAATTTCCTTAATAATGACTATTACTTTAAAACAAAGCCAAAAATTTGATCTCAAGCAAAAGATAGGTAAATTTTTCACTATGAAGCAAATAAGAATACATTTATAACATTTAATATAAGATACTACACAAGTATATGTATCATTATCAAGTAATATAGGCCTTTTTGATTAAGCCCCAAATGTCGAACCCACAGGAATAACTAACAATATGCAACTTTACAAAATAGGAGAAATTAGATAACAAAATTTTACTTAGCAAAGTATTCAAACTTAAAACTCTAGATGTTATAATAGAAATGAAATTTTTTTTTGTAATTTTTTTATAATTGAAAATAAAGTAAGCAACTAATTAACTTAGCTAAATACTTGCAAGATGAATGCAATATAAATAAAATATCTTTTTCCTTATCATGAATTAGTAACAACCATAGAAATTTTGTTATATAAGTATTTTAATTGTGTTGTGCCAAATATAAACAATAATATTTTTTACCCTTACTAGAGATGCTATAAATAACATTAGCTAATCTATAGTTTGAATAGTCTTGAAGATGGGTTAGGTAGGGAAGATACTAGCTCTCACTCTAGAGTTCCCTCTTCTCCCTCCACCTAGGGGCTAATATCTCGTATCAGATCCTAAAACTATAAATCAATTTGGGGTTTTAGCCCGTTGATCCCAACTTAATGCTTATGCACAATATAAATATAGTTCTGATGATATTTTTCACTTATATTTCCTTATTTTACAATAAAACCAAAAACTTGATCCTGAAGTAAAATAAGAATTTAACTTTTTAATTTATATATATTTATATTGGGATACTACGCATGTATACACATCATTATCAAGTAATATAGGACTTTTTGATTAAGACCTCAATATCAAACCCATAGGGAATATTATACGATATGCACTTTTTAGAAAGTTTTTATATTTTTTAAAAAGATAATTACTTTAACTAAAAACAATTTTTGCAGGAATTTAAAATTTAAATATTTTTGGTATTTTTGATATTTTAATGAAACAGTAACAACATAAAAAAATAACTAAAGTTTTAATAGAAGTACTTAATATGAAAATATCTTTCTTATTTTTATGAATCAGTAATAAGTATAGAAATTTTGTTGTGGAAGTATGTAAATTGTGTTGTTTCAAATAGGAACAATAACATTCTTTACCTTTACTAAAGATGCAATAAAGAATATTGGCTAATTTAAAGTTTGAATGGTTCTGAAGACCGGCTAGGTAGGGAAGATACTACTCTTACTCTAGAGTTCCCTTGATTCCCTCCACCTGGGAGCTAAAATTCTCGTATTAGAACCTAAAACAATAAACCAAGTTGGGGGCTTTAACTTGTCATTTTAAAGTCCTCTAACTCTACACCCATCAATGAATATTTCCCTATTTATTTGCACTCAATCATATGAACTACATTCTCATTCATACAACCTCATGTGATTCTTTCCAATTGTTGACTGAGATAATACTAGCCCGGTTGTTACATGTTCTCACAATAAGTTTTAACATCTGGATTGACCAAATCAAGAAGTAAATGAAGTGCATGGATTTAAAACATCACAACTTCTTCCAACATTAAATATCAATATTCTCCACAAATTCCATCCAAAACTTAATTACTTATAATTTTAAGAAGAAAAATAAATAAAACTACTCAGAATCCATGGAGAAAATAGAACCACACTTTAGTTTAAAAGAAGAAATCATTGTCAAACTAACAACAAGTCTCAATTAAAACTAAAAATAGTCTAAAACAAAAAGATAAAAACTTATCTCAAGTCCTCCACCAATCTCTTGAAGTTCCTTTAAATCTCTTCTCTTTTACAATCACTCAAAATAAAATAACAAAAAGGATAAAGTAAATAAAAGTGGTTCCTGAAAATCTCTCCAAACTAACTCTCAGAGAAGAACTTTCAAAACTTGCCAATATTTTCAGAACTCTTTTCTAAGTCCTCTCTTCTTTCTTTTATAGTTTTCCAGGAGGTGCCTTGGGATCTCTTCAAAATGTGTCTTGATTCGATGTATTTGCCCAAGGGACACATCCTTTCATGATAATTTTTGTCCATGGTGGTTACAACCACCTATTAAGTCGATGGGTGCCTCAAAAACCTCTTTGAAATTCGTGAAAACCGATTTTACTCATCTAGTAACTGCCACTGGCGCTTAAGTGCGAGGTCTCAGCGCATAGGCGTGATCTTCTCTATTTAACCAGCGCTTAAGAGTCGGATCTGACGCTTAGGCGCGAAAACTCTTTTGCACAATTTTTCACCTTTTTGCTCCAAATTTGATCTGTTTTCACTCCTTTAAGTATTTTTTTCTATTTCTACTTGTATATGTAAGAAAAACACAAAAATACCTTCCATTAAAGTATAATATCTAAAAAATAGATATAAAAATGTGTCTAAAAACACTATATATTTTAAGTATATCAAAATTCCCCAAATTAAAATGTTACTTGTCCTCAAGTGACACTTCAATCTTTAAAAAC
>NEWO01000675.1:324907-343700 GCA_003013225.1 Phalaenopsis aphrodite | reverse complement strand
CTGGACCAAAGGGTAAAGAATAGGTATGCCCCTATTTGACACAATATAAATTGAACTAATTCACTTTATCCATTCACTATAATTTCTTGTCAAGGAGAATGATGCTTTCTTATATATTGAATATCACTATTAAACCCTCCTTAGTATCATTAGTTATTTAATAGTTATTAAAGTTATCCATTTATTTCAATTGCCTATTAGTGACAGATAAGCAAATTGAACTTCATTGTTGTGATTAAAGTATTGCTTTTCTAAAATCTTAGTTCGCAGTTCTAAACCACTCCCTATGACATCGATATCTAGGAATCCATTAGAGCCCTATATTACTTGAGCGATACGTATACTTGCGTTGATAAGTGTGACTTTACAATTATTGAATATTTATTACATCCATATTTATCTTGTATTTTAAGCATATATAAAGTCATCGGTCATGTTTTTGGCGCCGTTGCCGGGGAGTGATTGAGTGAGTGAGTCAAATCATAATTAGAGTAACAGATAAATTAGGATTATTAGAACATTTTTACTTGAATTGCAACTTATTTTTATATTTAGTTAATTATATTACTACGTACTGATTTCAAATTGTATGCGTAAATTTGGACCTGAAAATCTTATACCCTATGATTCAGAATTAGAACGCATTGTTAGAAGGATTAAAAAATTAAGAAGAGAACTTATAAATTCTGATACAATGGAAAACAACATGAAAAATAAAGGAATAGAGAATGAACACCAACCTAGACCCCTAAGAGATTATGCAAATCCTACAGCAGATGAAATTCACTTATCTATCCAAAATCGTGATGTAGCTGCTAATTCATTTGAGCTTAAACTTGCTATTATCCAAATGATACAAAACAATCAATTTGGAGGTACACCAAATGAAGATCCGAACTTACACCTCGCTAGTTTTTTAGAATTGTGTGCTACTTTTAAATATGACAGAGTCTCGAACAATGCTGTTAGACTTAGAATTTTTCCTTTTTCACTGAGGGATAAGGCTAAGATGTGGTTAAATTCGTTAGCACCAGGATCTATTAGAACTTGGGGAGAACTTTCACACAAATTTCTATCTAAATATTTCCCTCCATCCAAAACTGCTAAACTTAGAAATGACATAACATCGTTCTGTCAAATTGATGGAGAGTCAATATATGAAGCTTAAGAGTGATTTAAAGATCTTCTTAGGAAGTGCTCTCATCATTCGTTACCAGATTGGTTGATAATTCAAACTTTTTATAATGGATTAGTGGGATCTCTTAGATCAATTATAGATGCTGCGGCTGGTGTTTCTTTAATGTCAAAACCTTTTGATGAGGCTTATTCATTAATAGAAGAGATGGCTACCAATAATTTTAAATGGCCCTCTGAGCGGGTAAATCCTAAAAGAGTAGCTAGTATTCATGATTCTGATGCAATATCTATGTAAGCTTCGCAAATTGCTGAAATATCAAAGAAATTAGATCATTATGGGATGAATTATTTTCCAACACCTCCTATGATGGAAGAGAATTCATCTGGGCAATTTGTGGATGTTCAACCTTCATATGGGACCTTAAATGCTATTAATAGGCCCAACAACCCTTATGTATTTAATACTGCTGCCAAAAGATTTAATTCCTCAACAACTGTACTGAAACCTTAATAACTGTTATAGATTCAATAAATATAGGCGTAATAAATATTCAATAATTATAAAGTCACACTTATCAACGCAAGTATACGTATCACTCAAGTAATATAGGGCTCTAATGAAGTCGTAGATATCGATCCCACAAGGAGTAAGATTAGAACTATGAACTAAGATTTTAAGAAAGCAATACTTTAATCACAACAACAAAGTTTAATTTGCTTATCTATCACTAATAGGAAATTGAAATAAATATGTAATTTTAATAACTATTAAATAACTAAAGATACTAATGAAGGTTCAAATGTATTATTCAATGTATAAGAAAGCATCCTTCTCCTTGTCAAGAAATTATAATGAATGAATAAAGTGAATTAGTTTAAATTATATTGTGCCAAATAGGAGCATACCTATTCTTTACCCTTTGGTCCGGGCATAAAGAACATTGACTAATCCTACGCTTGTTTACTGAATTTGCGGCTAGGCTGGGAGGATATCGGCTCTCACTTCGGAGCTCCCACATTCCCTTCACCTGAGGGCTAACAACTACACTTCAACACCCAAAAGATAGGACCGAATTGTAGATTTTAGTCTGTCACTCTAAAATCTCCAATTCTACGCTCGATAATATTATTTCCCTATTTATTTGCACTCAACTTCCAAGGGCTTTGACCTCCTTGAATCTTGGATGTAATCTTCACTTTAGTTGTAAAACTCATCATATTTTAGCAAATCAATTGGTCAGATTGAAAGTATATTAAGATCGAAGTGAAAAGATCATCACAATTTCAGAAACATATTTATGGCTTCATCAATTCAAATCACTATTTCACAAATCTCAAGACAAGGAGAAAGACAAAGAAAAGTACTCAGATCTCATGGGAAAAACACAACAAAACTCGGAATTCATATATAAAATCAAAGTCATACAAACTATAATAATAAATAAACTTATCTCTAATTTCTCCCCAAGAAAACTCCTCAAAGTTCCTCTGAATCTCTTCCTTTTTTTACAGCACACATAATTCCTCTTCGAAGCAACAAGGAGGAAGAAATCTCTCACTTTCCCTCCACTCTTACAATCTCTCAAAGAATTCCTCACAATTTAGACTCTCTACACTTGTTTCACACTTCAATTTTTGAGTCTCCCCCTCTTCTATTTTCGGTCAAAGTCTTCTCTTTAAAAATGTGGATGAGCTTTCCCAAGAGTTTCCTAAGCATCCCTTCAAAATTTGTCCTCATCCAAAGCCTAGTTGGTCATAACCGCCGAGCTCGCCGTCGGCGGCCTCGAGGGCGCCGTCGGCGGCCCTTCTTAATGAATTAATTCTGGAGTCTCGAGAAAATCTTGCCGTCGGCGGTGTCGATGGCGACGTCGGCGCCTTAGTTCAGTTCTCACATTTTGGTCCTTTTTGCTCCAAATTCGCTCCTTTTTGCATCTTTTTTGCTCCAGACCCTATTTCATCATTCATGCAACAAAACATCAAATATACCTTTCTTTAAAGTGAAATATCATCAAAAATAGTATAAAATAGGTATGAAAATCTCAACATATTTTCCTTTGGTCACATAGCAATGGTAGAAAGGAGCATGAGGAAATTCCTTAACAAATTTATCGTCGATCCTCTTGTTGGTGCTATACATAATCACTTGAATATCTTGGAAACATATCAAACTATTGAATTTCTATTTCAACTGCCAATCCATATGCTCATAATGGTGTGCCAACTTTTCAACCTTTGAATGCATAAGAGAAATCTCACCTTCAATTTTCTCAAGTTTTTCTATGAGGCGCTCCAAACTTACTAAGAGGTATCCATTGAAATATGCTTGAGGATCCTTATGCACCAAATTCTTTTCTTCAAATCTCCCATTTTCGTTGCTCTCTATGATCTCTCAAATGGAATTTTCACTCTTAAATCTCTTTAGAATACTTAAGAATGTCATAGGAATACTTCAAATCCCATCCTAGGCAGTTTTATATAGAGGAAGAAGAAGAGAAATTGAGTTTTTCGTGATTTTAAGGAGTTATTCAAACTGTGGCACTATTGCTCCAGATCTAGCGCTATAGCGCCAAACTAACATACTCAATTTTCAAATTTATTTCTTCCACTCTTCAAGTCCTTTAATAAAATATTTTTTGGTGCCAACAAAATTGTATAAGACTCACAATCACCATACATAAATCATCACAATAATAATTCAAATTCAAATCACACTGATAATTATCGGTTGCCTCCCACAAAGTGCTTGATTTAACATCATCAGCCCGACATAACCATGCTTTACTTAGTTCTGACCCAATATTAAGATCTCTTCAAATGCAAGACCCTTTACACTCATGTAAGTTTTTAATCTGTGTCCATTTACCTTAATCACTCTCCTAATTTTTGGATCTTCAATATCAACTGCTCCATATGGATTTACTTTTACCACAATGAATGGTCCTAGCAACATGGATTTAAGTTTTGAATTTTTCCTAGAAATAATTTCAATATGGAATTATAAAGCGATACTTCTTGCCCAGACTCAAAATGCTTTTTCAGAATTTTCTGATCATGCCTAATTTTTTTCTCTTTATAAATTTTGGCATTCTCATAAGCTTCATTTCTCAATTTATCAAGCTCACTTAATTGCAGTAATCACTTATCTCTAGCATCTTTTAAATTATAATTAAACTCTTTAAGTTCTCAGTAAGCTTTATGCTCGAACTCAACTGGCAAGTGACTTGTTTTTCTATATATGAGCCTATATGGTGTCATTCCTATATGTGTTTAATAAACAGTCCTATAGGCCCATAAAGCATTATCATGTTTAGTAGACCAATCATTCCTTCTAAGATTTACTATTTTTTTCTAATATTCTTTTAATTTCTCTATTAGATACTTATGCTAAACCACTGGTCTGAGGATGATAAGCTGTGACAATTCGATGTTTAATCCTAAATTTTTTATTTAATGTTTCTATCATATTTTTCCTGAAATGACTTTCCCCATCTGTAATGATAACTCGTGGAATTCCAAATCTTGTGAAAATATTCCTTCTTAAAAATTTAACTGCACTTTTAGCATCACAACTAGATAAAGCAACTACATCAATCCATTTAAAAACATAATCCAAAACTATTAAAATATAAATCTTTCCAAGAGATGGTACAAATGGTCCATGAAATCTAATCCCCAAACATCAAAGATTTCAACCTCAAGAGTAAAATTTAGGGGCATTTCATCACTTCTAGAAATATTGTCTATTCTCTGACATCGATGACATATTTTTATATAATTGTCAACATCCCAAAATTAAATAGGCCAATAAAATCCAAATTGTAAAATCTTAAATGCAGTTTTCTCCACTCCAAAATGTCCCCCAAAATTTGACTTATGACATTTTTAAATAATTTATTTAGTTTCTTCTAATGGTACACATCTCCGAATAATTAAGTCTTTGCATTGTTTATATAAATAAGGGTCATCCCATAAGTAAGATTTTGAATCTTAAATGAACTTCTTATTTTGATGGCTATCTAATTCAAAAGGTAAAATATTACTAACCAAGTAGTTCACTATATCAGCATTCCACGATACTTTTGATTCATTAATCCCATATAATTGTTCATCAGAAAAAAATCTCATTGATTTCATCATTTAAATCTTTCTCATTTCCCTATTCAAGCCTTGACATATGATTAGTTATTTGATTATCAGTACCCTTCCTATCCACAACTTGAAATTCAAATTCTTGCATTAGAATGACCAATCTAATTAATCATGATTTTGCATCCTTCTTCATCATTAAATACTTAATAGCAGAATGATCAGTATACATAATACATTTAGTTTCAATTAGATAAGATCTATATTTATCAAAAGCAAATAATATAGATAATAATTCCTTTTCAATTGTAGTGTAATTAGTTTGAGCCTCATTAAGGGTTTTACTAGCATCATATATCACCTTGAGCATTTTTTTATATCTCTGTCCTAAAATAACCCCAATAGCATAATCACTAGCATCACACATTAATTCAAAAGGTTTTGTCCAATCAGGTGAAACAATAATTGGTGCATTGATTTATTTCTATTTTAATAAGTTAAAGGCATTTAGGTGCTCTTCATTAAAATCAAAGTTAGCATCTTTTTCTAAAAGTTGGCATAAAGGCTTGGAAATTTTTTTAAAATCTTTAATATAATGTCTAAAGAAATCAGCATGTCCTAAAAACTTCTTACTCCCTTCACATTAGTAGGTGGTGGGATTCAAAAATAACTTAAATTTTTGCTGAATCAACTTCCATTCCTTTTTCCAAAATTTTATGCCCTAACAATATTCCTCCTGCAACCATAAATTGGCATTTTTCCTAGTTGAGAACAAAGTTTTTTTCTTCACATCACTTAAGAACTCTTGCTAAATGATCTAAATATAAATTAAAAGAATTCTCAAATACTGAGAAATCATCCATAAAAATTTCAATTCTTTTCTCAATTAAATCACAAAAAATTGACATCATACATCTTTGAAAAGTTGCATGAGAATTACATAATCCAAATGACATTCATCTAAAAGCAAAAGTTTCATAAGGACTAGTAAAAGTTGTTTTCTCTTGATCCTCAGGAGCAATAGATATTTGGTGGTATCCAGAATATCCCAAAAAGCAAAAATAATGGTGTCCTTCTAGTCTATCCAACATTTTTCCAGAAAAGGTAAAAGAAAATGGCATTTTCTAATGACAACATTTAATTTCCTATAATCAATGCAGATTGGCCATCCAGTAACTTGCCTAGACGGGATTAAGTTATTTTTTTCATTTTCAACCACAATCACTCCTTTTTTAGGAACACAATGAATAGGACTAACCCAAGAACTATCTGAAATTGAATAAATAATCTCAGCATGTAACCACTTTCAAATTTCTTTCTTAACTACATCTTTCATTATAGGATTCAACCTCCTTTGAGGATCAACCCTAGGTTTATGGTTATCCTCCATAAAAAATTTGCACATACAGATTGAAGGACTGACTCTTTTAATATCAACTAATGTTCATCCAAATGCTTTTTTATGATTCATTAATATTTGCAATAACTGTTCTTTTTGTTCTGTAGTTAAATCTGAGGATAAAATAATTGGTAATGTAAATGAGTTCCCTAAATATGAATACTTTAATTAAATAGGCAAAACTTTCATCTCATGGTTAGGAGGTTTTTCAATATATGGAATCAGAGATATACTATTTTCAGTAGTATCTAAAATTTCATAATTTTCCTTAACATAATTTGAATCCTCGGTAATCATCTCATTTAATTCATCTTCATAATCTCTTTCAGTCTTACCTTCTTATTCTTCTCTAAAATGACTTCATTTTTTTATCCAATATGACTTCACATCCATTTTGAAAATGATTAACAATCATATCATCAATAATATCCATTCTATAACATTTTTCATTAGGATACTTCATTATTTTAAGCACATTAAATGTAACTTCTTGATCATTCACTCTCATTGTCATTTTCCTTTTCGAACATCTATCTTGGTTCGACTGGTAGCAAGGAAAGGTCCCCCCAAAATAATAGGAATTTTTTTATCTTCTTCCACATCTAATACAATAAAATCAACAGGGAAGATACATTTATCCACTTTACCCAGTACATCTTCTATAACCCTTTTAGGATAGGTGATAGATCGATCCGATAATTATAGGTTTACAGTAGTGGGAGAAATGTCTCCTAAGCCTATCCTTTTGAATATAGATAATGACATAAGGTAAATTTTGGCCCCTAAATCACGTAAAGGTTTTCCACAAAATTTCTCTCCAATTGCACAAGGTATGGTAAAGCTACTAGGATCTTTGAGTTTTCAAGGAAGTTTTTTATGAATTATTGCACTACATTCTTCACTAAGTGCAACAGTCACATGATCTAGAAACTTCCTTTTTTATTTAAAGTTTTTTTCATAAATTTGGCATAACTTGGCATCTGTTCCAAAGCCTCAACAAAAGGGATATTAATTGTAAGCTTCTTGAATATTTAACAAATTTTTGAAAAAAGTTGATCCAATTTTTATTGTTTAGGTCATTGAGGAGAAGGTGGTGGGGGTCTTTTTAAATTAATTTTAGCTGTAGAGTTAGGTGCTTCTGCTTCCTTAGGAATAATCTCTTCGGGTCTTTCAATTTCTTAAACTTCAATTTCTTTTTGAACTCCAACTTTTAATTCCTTTCCAATCCTTAGTTGGCCCACTTTAACTTGCTCTGCTCTGTAATTTTTTCTTTAGGATTGATCTCTACATTACCAGGAAGTGTTCCTTGAGTCTTATTGCTAAGTGCATTAGCAGTTTGTCTCAATTGATTATTCATATTTCTAATAACAACATTATGACTTTATAAACGATTACCCATTTGCAACATCAGTTCTTCAATAGAAAACTCCTTCTCTTTAACTTGTTAATTAAATTCAGGAGAATAATTATGTCTAAAGTTAGCACTATCCTTGTTGTTCCAATTTCCCAATGGGTTAACTTGAGTATTACCCCATTGTTGACTTCCACCACTAGGATTGTTGTTCCAATTGATGTTAGGATGGTTTCCCAACCTGAGATGTAATATTTGAATATGGGTTATTGGGTATGTAGATATCATTTATAGTTTCCAATGAAGAATGAGAATCAATCATTTGTCCTAATGAATTTTCTTCAGCCATTTGGGGTATTGGAGAAAAAAGTATTCTAATTTGGTCTATCTTCTTGGATAATGCAACAACTTGACATGCAATCATTGAAATAACATCATTATCATGAATATTGGATACTTTCTAAGGATTTACCCTATCAAAAGGCCATTAAAAATTATTTGTAGAAATTTCTTCAATTAATTAATAAGCTTCATCAAAGGTTTTAGACATTAATGAACCTTCAGCAACAACATCTATAATAGATATAAGTGATCTTACTATCTTATTATAAAAAGTTTGAATGATTAACCAGTCTGGCAACACTTGAATGGACACTTTCTAAGGAATTCCTTAAATCTTTCCCAAGCTTCATATATAGACTCTTCTTCTTACTAAGTAAAAAAAGTAATAATGTTTCTAAGCTTCACAGTTTTTGAAGGTGGAAAATACTTAGCCAAAAATTTTTGTGCTAAATCTCCCCAAGTTCTAATAAATCTAGGAGCTAACAAATTTAACCACATCTTAGCTTTATCCTTTAATGAAAAAAAAAAGATTCCAAGTTTGACGACATCATTTGATACGTCAACATATTTAAATGTAGCGCAAAGTTATAAAAAACTAGCTAAATGTAAATTAAGATCCTCAGATGGTGTTCCTCCGAACTGATTATTTCTTACCATTTGTATAATCAAAGGTTTAAGTTCTAATGAGTTAGCCTATACAGCAGGAGTTTAAATGCTTAAATAAATTTCATCTACTGTAGGGTTCGTATAATCCCTTAAAGGTTTTTGTAAAGTATGGTGTTCATTTGTAGCAGTTTGATTTTCAATAATGTTTTGTGATGTGTTTGCCATTTCTTGAGGATTATGAAGTTTTCTTTGTTTTCAAATTTTTTTGATAGTTTGTTTCAATCTAGAATTGTAAGACACTAAATTTTATGATCCAGAACTACGCATAAACGATGTAAAAATTGCATAAAATAAAATAACATACCAAAAATGAAAATATATTTTTAATTTTTAATTTTTTTTGTTTTTTCAGTTTTTTCAAAACAATTTAAATTTTAAAAAATACAATTCAAGTAAAATTATAAGTTAAAAAATTCCGTCGCACACCCCGACAACAGTGCCAAAAATTTGACCCAACTGGCACTTACGCGTATTTTTAATCTCCTTAATTATGCTAAAAATATATATCTAAATTTATATCTTGCGCCTAGTGCGAACACTTGTAATGATTTATGAATTATATAATAGATTTTTACACTAGGGTACTACACAAGTATACGTATCATTTCAAGTAATATAGAATTTTCTTTAAAAAGCCAGTATCGATCCCATGAGGAATGTGGTAACTCTTAAAATTAACCTACAGAAATTCTATTTAAATTGCAAATTAAAAGGATAAAAGACTTAAAATGATATGCTTACAAAAAATTACTACTAAAGGAGCTAGAAATAAATTAACAACTAAATGTAAAAGCTTAGCAAAATATAACAACGAGTTTGGATATTATGAAAAAACTTTCCCGTTACAAAGAGATTTTATTCTTTGTAGGATTCAAATGATTTAAGAAAAAAATTGAGGTATTATGACAAATAGAAGCATGCCTTATTCTTTACTCCCATTCGGTGCTTATAAAGAACATTAGCTAACTTAAGGCTGATTCCTTAACATCTAGACTCCACATCAGTGTTAATTAGCCTCTCACCTCTAGATGCCCATAGCCTATGCCATCGTAAGGACTGAATCTCAGTGTCAGGGTATTAAACCTTAAGCCAAATTGATAAAAATCTATCATGTTACTCTAGATCTAACCAATCCTATGCTCATCAAAATTATCTCCCTATTTTTTTGCACTCCCCCTTAGGTAATCGCAATGGCTCTGCCTAAAATAAAGTGTGGTATCCACTAGTTGGGTTAAATCATAACCATCTCATGTCATTATGTTTCTCAATGGATTTTAACCTTGCAAGTCACCAGTTTATAAAGTAAATTAAGATTCGATGAAAATATCATCACAATTTTTAAAAGTAAAAAGAATTAATTAAATCATTCTCATCCCATAAGATTAAGTACAATATGCAAGAAGAAAGAAAGGGAACCACTAAAAATTCATGAAGATTAAACAAAAACAAAACATTTACATTGAAATCTAAGTCTTATAACAAAAACTCAAACATAAATATAAAGTAACTTATGTCTTCTCCCCAAGCAAACCTCTGGAGTTTCCTCTAAGCAATCTCCAAACTTCTTCACACTAAAAAACACTCACACTTACACTTGAACACAAAATATGAAAAACCTAACTTACTATTGTTGCCCAATTGAAGTTTAGGTCTCTAAATTCGGCTAAATCCTTCTCATTAAATAGAAAATAGAAAATAACCAAGGTTTGCTTCGAACACCTCTAAAGAATTTGGCAAAATTCAATGTATCTTCTAGAAAGGTAGCTGTTGGCGCTATAGCTCCTGTCTGGGACGCTATAGTGCTCTTCTCACTCGAGGGTGCCGCTATAGCACGACACAAAAATCTTCATTTCTGCTCCATTTTTTCATCATTTTCTCTAAATATCCATTCCATGTACCTGAAACCAAAGATATGCAAAATACATTGCTTTAAAGTACAATATCATTAAAAATGTACATAAAATGCTATAAAACATGAACTAAAAATAGGTTATTTTGAGGTGGATCAGACTTATACTTGTTAAAATGACAAGGATGCCCAAGGAAATAAGAAGTGTAAATTCAGTTACAAAGCTAGAAATGCTCTTAACAAAAGGACTTATGACACATCTGAGTCGAGGAGCCTTCTAACACCCCAGGTGCACTAGACAATCTCCTATGTAAAAAAAATATGTTGGGTTAGTTGGGTTGGAGAAGTACGAGGCCTTCTCCTTGGGACATGCAACATGATGCAGTTATCTACCACAATGTAAAATGTGGGGGCCCTATTAAACATGATTGGGTAATATCCATGCATGCAATCCATTTTAAATCTAGCCCGAAGGGCATGCATAAGCTAAAGATAGCTTATGAAAAGTCCTGAAACTTTTAACCCTAAATTTTAATTTATCATTATATTTTATTAGAATTTTTTAGATAGAAAAATTATACTTTTAGGGTCCTTAACGAGCCTAGGTTATGTTTTCTGTGAGATCCCAGATACACTTGAATAAATAAAATAAACAGTTCAAGCATGCATGCACTTAAAAAAGAAAGCACTCCAAAATATATAAAAGAGGCCAAAACGCCGCTGGGTCAGCAAAATATCTCAGAAAAGCAGGAAAAGTGGTTGGATTCCTCATATACATGCTCGATACAAATCTACATAGAAATATGAAATTTGAACTTAAGGAATGGGACACGAACTGCTGCTCCTGGTCCCCATCACGTGGTTCGATGTATCGTCCGCCTCGAAACCAATGTTTGTACCTTATTTTTTATGCACACTCAGCCTAAGGACTTCATCAAATACAACCAAAAGAGAAAATAAAAACTTGATCTGAATTTAAAACAGCATTAACGGGGCAAGCCATGTAGCACAAAATAGGTTGTGTCTTAAAATAGGAGGAGCTAATGGCACCTGCAAGTAAAGGGTTAGAAATCATTATATGTTTCCCCTTATTAGCACTTGTCTGTGTACATATAAGCATGAAACCCTGGAGAAAATTGCTCTAATATAATATCATGCACAAAAAACATGCAAGCACACCAAAAGTACAAAAAAAATAATGCGTAGCTAGCGCAAGAGCACAAAAACATCCCATAGCAGTAGCCAAAGGCGTCGAAAAGACTACCTAGCATCCTAAACCCCAGCCTTGCAAACCATCTAATGAAAAGTGTCTTAACCAACATCTAATTGTGGGGCAAGTCTCCGGGCATAGTATAAGTTTGATTGGGTCGCCACACCAGCCCCATCTTAAGGATTTAACGGATCTAAATGGTGTCACCCAACAATGGATTTTTAAAGATTTGTCCTCACATATGGCTTAGTTTGCTATATGTAGAAGTTAAAATAGGGTGAATTTAAGAAGTTAAAAAATATATGTATTTTATTTTAAAATAAGATCCATTAAATGCGGACCATAACATGCAAGGGTGACACAAGTTAAGTCCCTTGTATCCTTAGCAAAGTCACACTCGTGTCAATTCTGACGACTTAACTTGCATTGCTCCTCGAGATCAACTCAACGAGTAATGCTTGTTAGACATCGTGACTAACATAGGATTCACTCTCCTAATAATTTGGGCTCACTATTAAATCAAGCATGCAAATGCAAATACAAGGAGTCAAATCATACAAGTGATGATAAGGAGTATGTCATGGCGACAACAACACAGAAAGAGATGGGCATGTCTATCAGCGTTATATTTGGTTAGAGGAGTTGCCTATTGGAAGTTGTCGATCACCGGAATCAAAATCTCTTCGCTCACTTCGGAAGGACGTTTTAATTTACTTATATATTTAGTTTTAAAAAATATGAAATCAAATTGACCCCATATTTTTCATAGTTTAAATGAAAGAGCACTGTACCTCAAATCCTGTATCTATCCCGAAGGATAAACACAAGACTTGAGGATGAGGCTCGATCAAATAAACTAAGGAATATATGACATACATTTGGTTTGTGAAACCTTTATATTTGCCGATAAGTTCTTCTATTTAAAATAAAGAATTAAATAGGGTTTATATTAAGTTGGGTTCGAAAATGCTTCCTATAAGGGCAAACCCCTATAGTTAATTACATCTTAAATGACCAAAGTCACCTAAGAAGACTCGATAAAAATCAGGAAATATTATCTTTAAGGATTTCAAAAGGATAGAACTTTTCATTGAAATGGGACAAAGAGGTGTCAAAGGGGATTGGTTCAAATTTGGAACATTTTATTGTAGAGTTCAAAGAAAGAAGAACTAGAGGATGTCATAGATCCAGAGGAGAACCCCGGTGACTTCCCAAGCTATCCTAATATTTGGCTTTAGTTTTGAGGAGAAATATTTACGTGTTTCATCATGTCAATTTTATTAGTTAGGGCTTACATTCATGTGAAACAATCACACAAATAACTTGGAAGATGTGAGGATTTAGGTCGTGATGGACGATAACCTCGGAATTCTAAGATGAATTAGGGCTTATGTTGTATAGCAGGGCTGTATAAAGGCCTAAAGATAAGGTGAGGATTTACGTTGCATAAGAAAGCAAACTCAAAGTCCTATGGCTTTTTTGTTTAAATCTAAGGAAGGGAGATTGGTTTAGCTGGTGAAGACAGGTTTTGCTGTTGAAGATGGTCGTGCTGCCCACCATGCTAGCTCCAAGCTCCTCAGGCGACGAGTCAAGTTATAATGTCAAATCAGGTTGTCCTATGGTTGAAGTTCTTTAAATTTTTATGGGGAGCATGTTAAAGCTGATTAGAGTGACACTAGTTAGGATCCTACTGTTCCCTCATTCCGGCACCACTATTTTCTATTAGGTTCACTTAGTCCAAATGAATTTACTAAACTCAACTTAATGAGTTCCATAATTTCATTTAGACCGTAGGATGCTTCGTTAGCAACCGTAGGTTACCTCCTCCAAGGAATTCCCGATCATCCGATAAAGACATCTTAATTTAGTTGCAATTTTAGTTTTGTGTGCTGTTTGTGATTAAATTTTGAGTTGTTTTATACTTTGATTGTTGTGGGGTGAATTTTATCTTATTTGATTTTAGTTTTGGTTTTGGTTATCCTGATAATTTTAGTTTTCATGTAGGGCGACATCTTTGTTTAGCATGCAAGTTTGTAGGTATAAAAGAATAGTGTGAAAGTACAAGAAAGACAATGTTGAAAAACTGTAAAAGCGTACCTGACGAGTCTTCTCGTTCCACCACCTGAAACTAAAAAGACATGTTAAGGCAGTTTATATAAAGGCAAAAAAACTAAGGATTTGGTTATTTTCCTAACCCTATTTCATATCTTGATGGGTCCTTAGGAGTTTAATTAAAGACGATTTTTTCAAGAAAAAACATATTAAGTTTAGTAGATCTCCGAGGTATCCAACAGATCTAGAGAAAGAAGCCGGTCGGTGCTACTCTCTCGCTGCCTGGCGGAAAATCTCGAGTTCTTTTAAACTTATTATGTTGCTTAATAATTCATCCTATAAAACACCCTAACGCTCAATGAACATTGATGTCTAGATTATCCATAAGAGTAAGGTAATTATCATTTGTAATTTAATTTTAAAAATTATGTGGGCGAAGACCCTTAAATAGGCAAGTTGGTGTTATTGGAACACTTAAACAAATTTTGGTCCTAATTAGGCTTGTAGTGTTTGAAAGATTTTTTAATTTTAAATGATGTTTACTTTTCTAATTCTTATTTAAATGAAACTTGATTTAGCCTAAGTCACTACTAAGCCCTTAAGACCTAGGTGAGTGTCTTAAGTAGATTTGAAAAGATTAAGCTTTAGGTGGTCATAATTCATGATATGAATTTTATTTGAAAATCAAAATAGGGGTATTAAATTGATGAGTTATTAACACCCAAAATCATACCCCTAAATCTAGGATCATTTAATTTTAATAAACTTCCAAATTTTAATAATTTAGAAATTTATTAACTTATCTTTTCAATTGCGAAAGTGAGGTTGGTTTCTACCAATTAACCCCTTTTATTGCAAACATCCAAATTAAGATCAGAGGTTACCCATTTCCCTCTTCAAATTAAGCCTAAATGTTAATTGAGGATAAATTTCCAAAATTACAGATTTGCCCCTAAGGCTCTAACACTTCATAATTTGTCAAATTCAATTCAAATGACTTTGAAATTTTTATCCTACCTCATTCATAGGTCAATTAAGACATCAGAAGAGAAAATATGATTTTTTAAAATTTAATTTATTTTATATAATTATTTTTATGCAAAAATAGGATTTTTCAAAGAAATTCCTCACTTGACCAAGGTAAATCCTAATCCCTTGAATTTTTTACTAAAGGAAAGCTTAAACCAGAGAAGCCTTTGGACCAAATTTCTTGATTTTTTTGAATTTTATTTGAATTTTAAGAATTATTTTAAGTTTTGGGGTATTTATTAGATATAAAATATTTCAAACGGGGAAAGTTAAGTTTTGTATTTTTGAAAAGTCCTCCTAAGGTCAAAGAACTCACAGGAGAAAATATTATATTTTTTTGAATTTTATTTGATTTATTGGCAATATTTTTAGTGAAAACCCATTTTAGCCTTTAAAAATTATTTTTAAGCTTTGAAATTCAATATCTTTATTTAGAAAACCAGGAAAAATATTCCAATTGTTCTTAAGTGCTTAGGAAAAAATTTAGAACATTTCCATAAATTTTATTATTTTTGTGATTTTTAATTATTTAAATATTTAAAATAGGCTAAAAATCAAGTTTTTATTTTAAATGTCATTTTATTTTTAGAAAATAACCATGATCACAAGAACTCAAAAAATAAGTTTTTATAAATTTTTGAGTTATATTTTGATTTTAAAAAATCATTTAAGTGCCAAAAAAGATATTCAACTTAAAAAATCAATTGAGGTCATCAAATGGACTCAAAATGCTTTGAAATTTTTATGGGGAGTTCTCTAGATCTTAAATAATTGTGGATTTCAAAAATCAAGTCATTTTGTTGTTTGTATTTTCCAAAATTAATTATCATAGTGATTTAGGGTTTGTGAAGATTAGGTGTATTTTGAATGACTTAACTTGTGAGAAATTTTCCCAATAGTTATGTGGTCATCATAAACCTTCCAAAATTTTCTTGGATTTTTCTAAGCAACATGCTAATTTCCATGATTATTTTAAGCAAATAATGCACATAAACTTGAAAAATGTGATTATCTATCTAGGGACCTCCTCTGACTTTGAAAAAAATCAGAGAATGTTCCCCTTGATAGAAGCTACAACATGCCAAAAATTCATGCTATGATGATAAGTTTACATGCATGGAGAATCAAAAGATTCAAATGAGTGTTTAATTAATTAAAAATAAAATATGCATCACATGAACTTAAAACTATTTCCACATTATTCTCCTCTTTTCACTGAGCAAGAGGGTATTTTTATTTTATTTGTTTTGATTTAAATACACCAAGATATGAATTTTTTTAAGTTAGGGGTATTTAAATAAATAGGAAAAATCCCTAATTATCTATTTAAACAACGCGGCGCCATGTAGATCCTAGGCAGCTCTGAACTCCACACGATGCACACCCATTTGCGGCCTCCATCCAACTCAGCGCTGACTCGACTCACGGTTTATGTTCTGAAACGCTATCCGGCTCGATCTCCTCCATCCATTCGATACACGCTTGATCAAACGGCTCCCCGCATCATCCCCGATAGAGTGATCATGTGACCGTACACATTAAAACCTTAAGATCTCCACCTAAACTCAACCAAATTACTTCGGGTTTGATCATATGGACTCGTCTAAGTGAGACGAACACATCCATAAGGTAATCATGCAATTAAATTAAGCCTAATTAAATGGAGAATCAAAATAGGCTCGGGAGGAAGAGAAGTTTTATACCTTTGCTCTGAGAAGTGAAGCTTCAATTAGAGAGTCTAGGAACATTCGTTGTGATCTAAAGAGGCTAAGGATTGAGTCTCTAGTCTTGGTGTGAGGCCTAAATATGATTTCAGTAACGACCGATTTTGGGTGTTGGTCTGGAGCTATGGTAGAGGCTCCATGAGAGGGGAATTTGATGGGGCCTTAGCTCCTTTCACTGTTGTGAAGGTATGGGTGAGTTTAATTTGAGTTTGGTGGAGCTTAGAGGTGTGGAGAGTTTTGTCCTGTCTCCGACAAGGGGATTCAGGGTGGTTGGGTTGCACTAAGGAGGTCTCAAAGAGGCTTTGGGATCAATTTGGGGAAGTCTCTTAGAGTAATTTTCAGCTCTCCCTCCATGGCCGTGGAGGGGAGAATTTTATAAAAATAGCCTTAGGCTTGTTGTCATGGCCAATTGGGGGGGGTGGAATGTGCTGCCTAGGTGGAGGGCAGAGAGGTTCTAAGCTTCAATTTGGATGATGTAGCCTCTAGGTTTGAATTGGGTTTAATCCCACAGAGGTGGCTCTCAGTTTGGCCATTTTCCGGACACTAGGCTGACCGGCCGGATAGAGGGAGGTGGCTAGGAGCTCAGGGAACCCAGGGGAATATGTCACAGCAATTTAATGATTTTAGGCTTTATTTTGGCAAAAATATCTAAGGCTTAAACAATTATGGCATTAAATCCCTTGATTTAGGGGACCTTTGGTCCATGACTTAGTTTAGGTGGTTTTAAGAGGTTTAGGCTGGTCACTAGGGCCCAATTCATGGCTGAGGTGGAGTTAATTTGATGACTTTGGGGTAGTTAGGCTATCTTTAATGCATAGGTCCAATGTGGGTTCAAGTGATGAAAGTTTGGAGTTGGGCTAGGTTATCCATGTCAACTGACCCAAATAATTGATCAACATTGTGTAGATGATTGTCATGAAGATTTTTGATGAAGGGTTGAAGTGATTTTGAGTTCAATTGGTAGGTCAATTTGAGGGATTTTTGAAATTTGGCCAATTTGGGCATGTTGGATTAAGCATGGGTCTAGGTTGGGCTAACCTTAGGATAAGTCCAAATTGAATGGTCCACATGATCAAGGGAGATCTTGTGAATATTTTTTATGAAGGGATGGAGTGGAAATATTTGGGCTAAGGCCATCAATTTGGTGAAGTTTAGGAACATGACTAATTTGAGAAAAAACTGGGGATTTTGCACTTAGGTTGAAATCAAATAAATTTGAGGCCTCACCAAGGCCAATTGAAGGTCAATTTTGATGTATGGGGATGTTATGAAGGTTTTTTAATAAAAAATGTGGCCAATTGAGTGGACTATGGGTTTAATTTGGTGGAACCAAGTCATAGAGCCAAAATTGGGTTTTGATCTAAATCAAAATTGGGCTCAAAGCACGAGTCAATTGAGTTTGGATTTGGTTTTTTTTTATCATATTGATGGTGAATTGGAGTTTGGGATTGAAATTTGGGGAGATTGGGATCAAATTGATGTACATTTGGAGTGATTTGGGAAAAAATATGGGCCTTTAAAGGGTAATTTGGGGGTTTTGATCAAAGATGGTTAAATTGGCCAAATTGGGTCATGTGATAGTTGAGAAAAATGAAATTGGGAATATTTGGGAGATTTTGGAAATTTTTGGGATTTTTTGGAAATTTTGAAATTTTGGGCTAAAGAGGGGTATTTTGGTAATTTGGCTAATTTGGGGATTTTGGGTAGTTTGGGTGTTTTCAAGGTGTTTGAAATGATTTTTGAGTTAAGTTGGGTATTTTGGCTAGATTTGGGGTCCTAAAGGTAACTAGGTAATTTGGGGGAATTTAAGGACAAAAGGCTAGGTTGGGTGTCTTGGTAGAGTTGAGGTACTAACCACTATCAATAAGTCATGGACCAGTGGAAACCCCATTTTGGGTCCTCTATGTAGTGGTTTTAGCTAAACTTTAGCTCAGGGCTAATGGGTTTT
>NEWO01000675.1:307078-324236 GCA_003013225.1 Phalaenopsis aphrodite | reverse complement strand
GTAGTTTAAGGAAATGATAATGCCTATGTATGCAAACATATTGAAGGCACGAAGCAACATGAAAGTAAGCAAGCAAGCACATGGACACACAAAATATGATGTGGTTCAAGTGGTTGGTTGACTCGGGGCTTCTGGTCGAATCAAAGTGTATTACCAACCGATCAAGGGTGGCCGATTGAGGCATAAGTGGTGTCGCTCGATCCAGGATGACCAATAGAGGCACATGTAGTGTCGATCAGTCCAGGATGACCGATCGAAGCATAAGTGCAAGTGCAATATGCAACATTCGAAATACAAGACATACATGTGCAAGCAATGAAATGTAAATAATCGCATGCAATAGTGAGTCAAGCCCGTGCTAATGATCTCACATAGGAAACATAGGGTTTAGCACTTGGATGTGCGGCATCACTGCCTCCTGCTTTGCCATGGTGTGTGTAGAATTTCTCCTCAGATTTTTGAGAGGAGAAATTCTTCATGTTGTCATGAGATTGGGCTAGCTACAAAGCTTTTCCCAATTTCACAACACCTCTAAGGCTTTGTAAAGTGAGCTAGCTACAAACCTTTTCTCACTTTACCAAGCACAACCTCCTAATTTATCCAAGGAAATTTGGAGCATCTAAAGGAAAGAGCTCCAACCCCAGGGTTGTGTGCTAGGGTTCACAACTAAGTGGATTCACTCAGCTCTACAGAAGAGTATTTGGCAACGCATGAAAAACTTTAACTTAAAGGATCACTCTAGAAAATCCAACGATGCATCATATAGGCACGTGATGGCGCCGGCTAACATCGACACACACATCCTATGAAGGAGATCAAACTCACACGCTTATACCAAATTAATCCTAGAGCTAGCTAAGGAATAAGAAAATATCACCCTCGTGAAGGTTGCAAATTTTTTGCTTCACGTGGGATGAAGCTCTCCTTGTTAGAGAGAAGCATATGCTTAACCTTCGGTGTCCGTTCCATGTGCTAACTTACCTCATAAAACATGCACAGAACAACAGAAAGAGCCAATGAGGGCAAAAAGGTATGCAAGTACAAAAAATAAATTATCATAGCATTTGAAAATGCAACCAGGTAGGGGCTTGACATGAAAAGATCTGAGCGAACAAGGTGTCTGTCAAGCAGATTTTGTGTGAAAGGTTAGGTTGTGCCACCATAGAAGGTTAGCCTAGGGCATCACTAGTGCCTAGGGATGCGAGTAAGAGGCGACTGATAAGAGCCACCGATATTCAACATAGGATCGAGCAAGACCAACAAAGGTGTGACAGGCTAGTTAGAGCAAGGTCAGGTGAGCTCTGTAAGGGGAAAAGCGATCAACATTGGGAGAAGAGGCAGTGGCCTAAGTTTGCCAGTGAGGAGTGTCAGCCAGTGAGTTTAGAGCATAAGAGGGGGAGGCGGTCTGGAAAAGGAATGGGGTTGGCTAGGACATTTCACGATCAGAAGAAGAGGGGGTTACGGTCAGTTGTGTGCGTGAGTTTAGGGATTTTAATTTTTTTATATCTGTTATTTAAAACCCTCAATTTGCATGTTTCTGGCTCGTTCACAAAAATATAGCAAAATTAGTGTCCTTCCCAGGTAAAATTAATGATTTGGATGTGCTCGTATTATTCATTTCATCATCTGGTATCATTTGGACAAACTCATTGATGATCAGGCCAATTCAAGACAGTTTTGCACACAGCACTGCAAATGAGGTTTGTCGGCCCACCCGAAGCCATTCAATAAGCAAAATGTTGAACGACCTTTGTCCAAGAAAAAGCCAAAGTACACCATAATGACTCTAGTTGTGTGCCCCTCAGCACATGTTGACAAGTCTCAAATGGATGCCTCGAGCTATGGGAAATAGCATATGCATGAAGCATAGCCCTAATGCACTCAAGTGAACATCGTGGCTTCCCATGACTCTAAGAGGCCTCTGAATGGACATGTGGTGATCTCTAATCATCAAATTAGGCACCAACCATACCTCTCATCCCAGATGGGCCTCCCATAAAGAATTTTCTCGAGTAGGGTTGAATTGCCCACAAACCTAGCTACTTGCCCTAAACAAGTGTTAGAAGATCCCGGACGGGTATCTTGAGCTACTAGATGCTACAAAAAAATCGTAGACCATCTTAAGCCATGCAAGTGGACACCCTACACTTGTGACATAAAAAATTGTTGCCAACAAGAAGGTTACTTAACACATTAATATTAATAAACTAATCTTAGAAATAGTTTACACTTCTACACATCCTACCCAGTCATCATAAGGAAAAGAAATAGAGAACTACTTAGAAATCATTAAGAACACACCATAAAGCATTATTGGAAATAAGAAAATCCACTAAATAATTGTGTTTACAAAAATACAATAATAAAAGTACACAACAATTAGCTTTCTCTCCTTTATAAAGCTCTGAGAATGCTCGCCCAAAGATCTCTTAATCTCTTGTTGCTCTCCTAGATATTCTGCTCACAATAAAAATCAAATTTTCACCAAATGACTTAGTAAAAGCTATCTCTACTTTTTAATATAGCAATCCTATAGCCGGCTTCAATTCCTCTCTTTTAGACTTTAAAACATAGCATAATAAATCCCTCAATCTATCTGATTACTTTCCAAGTTGGGTGTACGAACTGCTAGAAACTACCCCAGGCAGTTGCTGACACCTAAGCACCAAGGTTCTGGCGCCTAGGAGCCAGTCTCTCTATCTACCAAATTCAGCACTTGCGACTTGACACTTAGGCACCAATGAGGTAGCACCTTGGCACCCAATGGCTAGCACCAAGGCGTCAATCTCTCGAGTTCTCAGGACAAAGACTAGTGCCTAGGTACCCAAGGGTCTGGCACCTAGGCGCTAGTCTCTTATGAGCTCCTTCGCTCAAAGTATCTACCACTTTACTCCATATCTCTTCCACTTTGCTCCACTTATAATATATGTCATATCTACAAGAAAAACATAAAAATACATTTTTTTAATGTGCAATTTCATCCATAAAAATGTAAAAAATAGTAGAGAACAAAAGCATTCTTTTCTAAAAAAATAGTGGGACATGCTCATTTGGACTAGCTCGATATGTGGAACCAAAGAGAAAGGATAATAGAGGTTCAAGGCTTCATTTACACTGATTACTAGTTGCGTTAGGTATAAGCTACTCGTAGGACTTCCACCATATTTGTATGGAAATTCAACGTTTCTCTATGAAATCCACAATTTCAACCAAAGCATTTCAACTTCTGAAGGAAGGATTGCCTTAAACCCAGTAGGTCAGTGCATAAAGCATAAAAGGTTGTGTGTGATATACCAACAAAGAAGGTAAGCCACTTTCAAGGGAAGGGCCATAAAAACCTGATGGTAAATGCATAAAGCATAGAGAAGGTGGGTGCATAGTATATCATACAACCTGATCACAAAGAAGGCTAGTCCACTTACAATGGAAGGACTGCCATACCTGAGGGTTGATGCATAAAGCGTAGAGGTGGTGGGTGGAAACCCACACAAAAGTTGAGTCAACTTCCAAAGGAAGCACTACTGAGACCTAAGGGTTGAAGCATAAAATGTAAAAGTGGTGGGTGGAAACTCACACCAAAGTTTAGTTGGCTTTTGAAGGAAGGACCACCAAGATCCAAGGGTCGACGCATAACACATGAAGTTGGTGGGTAGAAACCCACATAAATGACAAGTCACTTCCTAAGAAAGAACTTTCAAGATCTAAGGGTTGATGCATAATGCGTAAAGGTTGTGGGTGGAAACCCACATAAAAATCAAGTCAACTACCGAAGGAAGGATTGCTGAGACCCGAGGGTCGATGTATAAAGCGTAAAAGTTGTGGGTAGAAACCCACACAAAGGGCAACTCACTTATGAAGAAAGGATTGCCATGACCTGAGGGTTGACACAAAAAGTGTAAAAAGGCGGCGGGTCCCCATACAAAGGTGACTTCTGAAGGATGGACTGTCAAGACCAGATGGTTAAGCGTAAAAAGGTGGTGGGTAGAAATCTACACAAAGGGAAAGTCATTTCTGAAGAAAGGATTGCCAGGACCCGAGGATTGGTGCATAAAGCGCAAAAATGTAGTGGGTAAAAACTCGCATAAAGGGCAAGTCATTTCTAAAGGAAGGACTATCAGGACCCGAGGATCGATGCATAAAGCGTAAATATGGTGGGTAGAAACCCACACAATGGTCAAATACCTTCCAAAGCAAGGACTACAGAGACTCTAGGGTTGATGCATGAAGCGTAAAGGTGGTGGGTGGAAACCTACGTAAAGGCAAGTCAACTTCCGAAGGAAAGACTGTCAGACCCGGGATCGATGCATGAAGCGTAAAGAGACATGGGTGAAAATCCATAAGAAGGAAAGTCATTCTTCCAAAGGAAGGGCTGTTAAACCTAAAGGTTTGATATGTGAAGCTTGAAATAAATAGGCGAAAACCTAAAAGAAAGCAGGCCATTCTTTCGAAGGAAGGGTCACTGACATGAAGCGTAAACAAACATGGGTGAAAACCTATAAGACAACAACCATTATTATGAAGAAAGGGATGCTTGGTCCGGAAAGTTGACACATGTAGCGTAAAAGAAATGGGTGAAAACCCTTAAGAAGGCAGGTCATTCTTCTGAAGGAAGAGTCGTCAGCCCCGGATGGTCAAAGCTCAAGGTGTAAAAATAAGCTGGGTTGACAATTACATAAAGGTAAGCTATCTTTTGAGGGAATGGATACAACAACCAGAAGTTCAGTGCATAAAGCATGAAGGCTGTGTGTGTAAACCCACACAAAAGCTAAGTCAACTCCCAAAGGAGGGATTATAGGCACTCAAGGGTCAAAGCATAAAGCTTAAGAGAAATGGGTAAAGGCTTGTCATCTGAGAGAAATGGGTAAAGGCTCGTACAGATGACAAGTAAACATCTGAGGAAGAATTGCCAAACACAAAAGATCGACATGCAAAGAATAAGAGGAATGGGTGAAAACCCATACAAATGGCAAGTGAACTTCTGAGGAAGGATTGCTTGTCCTAGCGGGTTAACACGCAAAACATAAAAAAAACATGGTGATTGAATACCCATGAAGAAGGCTAGCCATTTCCAAAGGAAGGGCCACCGTGACCTGAGGGTCAATGCATAAAGTGAAAAACAACATGGGTGAACTCCAACAAAGAGAGCTAGTCAACTTTTAGATGAAGGACTTCCCAGAACCAAAGGTCAATGCATAAAGTGTAAAATAGGTGGGTGAGTACCCACAAAAGAGGCTTGCTATTTCTAAAGGAAGGCCAATTGGACCTGACGGTCATCGCGTAAAGCTTAGGTGTCCTAAAGTCAACCATCTCAACGTTGCTTGGCACTTCTATAAATCACAATAAGGACTTTATTAAGAGAATCTTGAAACTTAATAACCAAAAGAGTTTTTATACTTCTACTTCCAATTTCACAGCTCACTTCAAGATTCTCCTCAGGAGTGCTGGCTAGTTTTTATTTCAAAAGCCTTTTACACTTTTACTAATAATTACTATATTTGGTGAGTTGTTTCTTTTAATTTTGGAGAGTTACATTTAAATTTAAATGAAAACCATCCACTGATGTCTAAGCTCAAGAATTCTCAACACAATATAATAAATTCATTAGTAAGCTTTGATTCGCTTAATCAAATAAACAATAGATAATTTAACTAGTCTCTAAAATTTCAGTGACACAAAGTTAATCATCTTAAGACATTTTTTTTTTATTTTACTAGAAATCTCATAAAAGATAAGGATTCAAGACAACAATACTTAGTTTAAATCCCCCAAACCATGAGAATTTGCGAATCCAAAGAAGGTGCATACGTGGTCTGACTTAAACCCAACCTTAGGATCTATCCTAAATTCAGTCTCAAGAATCATCAAAGGCAAGCCCAAGACAAGATCAACTAAGGGGCGAGGTACCTTTCAGAACCATCTCAATTGCCTCTATAATTGGAGCTAGAAAATCAATATTTATAAGGATAAGAAGCTTCTTAATTCACCACCTCTTGGTCAAGACATATCTCGATTAGATAAATAAAGAGGTCTAACTCGTAATATTAAACATAGAGGTATCCTGACGAGCCATGAACTGATCATGGAGATGAAGTACATCAATCAGTTCAACAAGACTATTGATGAGGTGATAATAATCAACCAAGTCAAACAAAATATCAACAACGTTGGATGAGACGATTCAATGTGTAGCGATGCTTTATCGCCAAGATGAGAGAATGAGTCAATTAGGTTCTCAGCAAGTGTGGCACCATATCTTTGTCAAGTGGGTAAATATTCAAGGTAACCTGAGTAAATCATATACTAGAAAAATAAAGTATCTTATAAATAAAATGCTCTCATCAATAGCTTAGCTAAGAAGGAAAACTATCTCAAATCGAATGGGACACTCTCAAATGGCCCAGGAGATGTGCATCTTGGCAAAACATAGATTGACTGAGATATCAATATGGTATAGTCGTTACAACATGTTGCCAATAAAAGGTTTTGGGGATGTTCCCCCAGCCGAAGTATAGAGCATCCATTTTAGGCCTTGTTAATAATGAAAGAGGTAGGATATGTCACTTCTCATAGTCAAATGTAGAGGAACTGCATAACTTAGAGATGGATACCCATCATGTCATGATGATGACCACACGTGCTCAGTGGTCTGTTTTTATGATCCAACCCTTGAGTACATTGAGGTTGATCATCATGAGTCTACTGAGCTCAGGAGGTCCTTGCAATTGATCAAGAGGATCATAGTAAAGATGAAATCAATAAAATCATTATTATGTTATAGAGACAGGTTGCTCTGTTATCTGATCAGATAGTGGCCTTATAGGTCAATAGAGTGGGGTTTGATGTGGTCTTGCATCCTACACAAGTTAAGGAGCTTTTGGTTGCACCTATCATGCCTTTTATATTGGTTAAGCATGTTCATATGTTCTCTTTTGACACTCCATCTGAGCATGTTGCCTCTTATAATCACATGTAGTCCTTGGTGGATGCAAAGGCCAAAGCCTCCTTTGCAGCCCAACAAGGCGAGCCCCCCGTTCAAAGAGGTAGACCTAATCCCACACCTTAGGAATATATCCTGTAACCTTTGTGGTTTTTCCCTCCTCTTTTAAAGAGATTTTCTAGGCTTGGTAACCCCTAACAATATGTTGCTCAGTTTAGAGCCTTTTGTTGCAACATTGGAAATATTGATGTGTTGATGCTTGTCTATTTATCACGAGTTTGTCAGAGTTCGCATTTTAGTGGTACACCAATTTACCTAGTAACACCATCAAGTCATTTTCCAAGCTAAAGGATGAATTTTTTAAGAATTTTTCTAGGATGCACCATCAAATCATCATGAGTGACCTGATGTTACCTCTGATGAGTGTCATATATTCCCTTTTAAGAGGTTATTTTTAGTTTGGCTTGAGAGCCAAACACCCTTAGGTTAGTATACTATGTTTAGATCAATCATTCTTCGATACTACGGTAATTCCCTAGCATAAGTCATCTAATCAATATCTCTGGTAGTAGTATCATATATAGGGCTACCTGTACTTGATAATGATCTTCTTCGACGTTAGCCCACCTTTTCAATCAAAGTCTCAAAGTCTTGATAATTTTGATTATTAACAAGATTGAGATAGGGCTCTCAATCATGCCCATAAGAAATGCAACAATGTGTTGCCCGTGAAGTTTTGGCCTGCATTTCATACTCAAGTTATGTCATTTAATAACAAAGTTTAATAAAGATTCATTTGGCTAACCTGCAGGATACAACAGGATCCCTGGTATTCAAGGATGAGAATGACAAGATTAAAGGGAAGAAGCCATTTGTAGGACCCTCGAAGAGGATGAGGGAGGTTTAGATTTGTTGAATTCTGATGGCAAGCATAAAAACCAATCATATATGCAGAGCAAATTTGCTCATCCTCTCACAAGTGGAAAGCTCAATCTATTGAGTAGCGAAAGTCTAAGGTATACTTTTTTAAGATAGATTGTCTTAAAAAAAATCTTTAAAAACTTAGTTAAATAGTGAATGCAGCTACCTCGTCCCAAGAGACTTGGAGAAGCGGAGAAATCCAAAGAGCCCAACTTTTGCCCTTACCATAAGCATTTGAGGAACATACTTGAGCAATGCTTCCCATTCAAGTATGGCTTGAGGTGCAGTGTAAGGGCGGAGAGATTGAGCTGCCAAAGTGGTACTTGAAGAAGCATCTTGGAAGAGGATCAGCAAAAGTTGTTGCAACCATGCTGATTTCTAGTATTGATAATGTTGTATTCTCTTTTTCTTTTGGTGATTTAAGTTTAGGATATGTTTGTAGTTCTCTTTTTAGCACACTTTGTTACTTTGACGAAGTAATGAAAGAAGAACAGTCTTCTTACTTTGGAGTGTCTCATGTTTTTATGGTTGATTCTTTTGATCTCGATATTGATATTGAGGATGAGGAGAATACATGTTTTTCCCTCCCTAAACGTTGTGTTCTACATATGTAATGATTTAAGTGACTCAACAAATGACATATGTGAGTCTTCTACTCATGAGAGCATTGATATAGAGCCACTACTTAAGTGTTCCATTAGGGATGAGCCCTTTATATCTCTAAATGACGATATCCAGTAAGTAATTTGAGCAGTGATGTAAGTTTACTTTAAGAGAGAAGGGGAAAGATATCATCACTTAATATGTTGACGATCATCGAAGATTTGAATAAATGGACCAATAAAATTCTTCTAGTAAGATAGATTATAATGTCTTGGCATTCCTTAAGAGGTTGTTAGCTAACATCCCTTCAATTGATGTCAATACTTGCAAAAAATTCATCCCAAGATTTTATAACTTTCTAGAAATTGCAGCTACTTAAGTGGCCAAGATAGCTAAGTCATCAGATTCATGCACACCAACAACATTTCAGGGTGTGACTATTGGCAGGTCATTGAAAATTATTGGTGGACATCTCCTCGATCAACTGTTTAGCTTCCTCATAAGGCCTAGGCATTAGAGATTCCCCAGCTAAAACATATATAATGGATCTCAGGAAGTCTACTGACCCATTGTAGAAGATTTGGATAATTAGCCTGTCAAATAAGCCAAGGTATGGGCACCTCCTAAGCAGTTCCTTAAACCTTTCTCAAGCCTCATAAATGGACTCTTTATCTTATTGGGTGAAAAAAGTGATGTCAAAAAACAAATGTATGACCTTGATCATTGTCTCAGCAGAAAGTCAATAATTTGGATTGTTTCTTCTATATCAAAAAGTAAATGTCAAAAAAATGAAGAAAGTTTTCTTAGCCATGAAGATTGAGTCTCCTCATACTAGCTTATATATCTCAGCTATTGAAGTGACAAACTACAATCACCAAGAGGTGGTGAGGTGGTCGCATTCCATAGTCCCTCAACTGACAAAAAAACACTAGCAGCTTCTTGCTTTCTGAAAAAATGGGCTCTAGCAGCTTTTCATGAAGAAAGATTAGTCAACTAGTCATAGACCTTTAGAGAAGTTTGGATTGATGTGCCTGTAGCTTTTTTATTCAACCTACTCATGTCCTCCGCTCAGTCCTTCTTCTTAAGATGACCTTGAAGTGATTCAGATGACCACACTTTGCCTGTAAGCTCGACCACCTTCCTTTTCTAAGAGGCCCTTCTTCTTTCAAACCTTGCACTTGGGTCTCTTTTTAGCTTTGAGTACCTTCTGCCCCTCAGTCACCCTCTTCCTCTCAGGCCTCTTCCCTTCATCCAGCTTCTTTTTTTTTTCTTAAGATAAGGCCACGATGCAGACAACCCAAAGGCCCTCCGCATCATCACAACACTTGGAGCATCATCTGAAGACTTTTGAGCACTCACCATAGAGAAATTCTAAAAATTAACCAAAAAAACACATAAACACAAATGCAAAATTAAGAAAGAAGTTGTCAATCAAGCTCTTTTTATAGGGGTCAGGAGCATGAAAATATAGGGAGTGAAATTATTAGAAGTTCTGATTACGAAATAAATAAATTTACTATTGCATTTAATTTTCTTATTCTTATCACATCAATTCCTTTCAAGAAGTAAGAGAATCTTGGAACTAAACTATGTACAAGTTACACATCTACACAAATCTCGAGGAATTTATTTGACAAAAAAAATTAAAAAATAGAATGGTTAAGGAGAGCCCGCAAATGAAAGACTATGAGCCCACATGTAGAATACTACATGTCTATCAGCATAAGACCAAGGATCTATCAGTATAAACTAAGCATTCACCAGTGAAATAACAAAAGATCATCCTAGCCAAGTGCATCCCCCCTAAACCAGGGTTGGAGGCCAATCGAGTGAAGCCATCCAAACCAAAGAATAAAGCTTATCAAGTTGAGTAGGGGCATCGATCTGCCTCTCCTCATAATCCAATTCAAGGGAGGAATGCAGCATCACCAGCTATCCCACGAACACCCTTAAGATTTCTCACTAGGAACCAAGAATTATGCATCACATAACCACACAAAGCATCACTGAAAAATCACCTCTTTGAAGAGCAAGCTAACTGTCAGATTATGGTGACTTAATATCTGTTCAATAGTCTACTCTTGCTCTGCTGACAGAAGTTCCTCATCCTTTAAAATGTGCATTTACATTACTATATTTAAAAAATACATAAACTATGCACGTATGCATCAATGGTTTACAAAAAAAGACATATCAACTATAAGTATGGTAGAAAGTTCTCTATCTTCCTCTACATGAATCAAAACAAAAGACTCACTAAGGACACTTTTAGCATAAAAATGAGCGGCCTTATTACATTCTTTATGCATAGGAAAAAAAAGAACTTGTTTAAACAAGTTCAAAAGAAATACTATATTTGGAGCTTCTTGCAATCAGTGACAACAAGTGTTCCTCATCATTTCAGCTTTCAAAAATTGCACAATATTAGAGTTGTCACCTTCAATGGTGATGCGCTTACACAAGCATCCATGGATGGAAATTGGAAAGATTTGATAGCTTGTAGCTCCAGTTGGATGTTTTCTTGGTGCTTGAAATGAAGTCTGGTAGTAATAAGGGCTGCACAAGTCTCATCACAAAGGATCACCCCGATGCTAGCCACCTTAGAAGGGAAGAGAGTGTCATCAAAGTTCACCTTGAGCCATATGGGAGGGGGAGGGTTCTAGAAGGAAGTAGAAGGAACTGGCCCAACGAGCGGCTAGCACCCCATTGCTCCTGAAATGGGAAAGAGTGAGCCCTTGTAGCACTTCAAGAATCTTGGCTGCAATGATGGTGGGAGTTCCATAAAGCTTTTTATGACAAAAAACATTTTGAGATCTCCGTCAATGGTGAATCATGTAGCAAAAATAGTGAGCTTCCACTAAATTTTGTTTTGGGAGTTGTCGAAGTTGATTGCAAGCGTCGTCTAAATCTTATAGTCAGCAATTTTAAGTTTTTTTTGTCTACAGAAGTTCCTTATCCAAGGATCAATACTTAGTAAACAAACTAGCATAGCTGAACAATAAAGACAAGCCAATTGAGTCTTCTTGCCAAACCGAAGACTATCAAAAGCTGACCAACAACCTTGAATTATTGTGGTCAAGCTAATAAGACTTGTCAAACTACAATTGACCAATCTCAGCCTATCAAGGCATAGGGAAGTCGAAGTAAAGACCTATACATGTAAAATACCAAAAATATCATGTAAAAACCCTTTTAAAGTAAGGGCAGACATATAATTTCATATATTATACACACCCCCTCTCTTTTATAAATATGGAGATTATTTCATGTGAAAGGGCTAATCAAAAATTGTAATCACTTTGCATTTCCTTCTACTTCTCTCTCTGTTGGTTTTTGCCAAAATGTTGGTGCTCTCTGGTGTTGATGTAGGTTCTCTTATTATTCTTCTTCTACCATTAAGAAATCCTTTGCAAAGGTTGTGGCTGGTAAGGTTAATTTCAATTCAAAGAACTATGTCTTCGCCAAATCCTACCATGATACTTTGGAGGGGAAAGAGGAACAACCATTTGTGTAGAAAGCGGGAAGAAAAAGTGGAGAACCAACATTGTTTCTTACTAATAATGATACAAACACTCTAGCTTCTAGCTAAAAATTTGATTTGGTGGGGAAGTTCATCTTCGGTCATCTTAATAATGATTGGTCTTTTAGACGGTAGACACATTCTTATTCGGCTGAGTCGTGCGGAGGACTATGCATGGATATTTAACAAAAAATACTTGAAGGTGGAGAACAAAAATATGAAAATTTTAAAATGGTATGTTGATTTTGATCCCGAAACAAAACCTATGATAGTACCCATACAGTTTAGATTCCCTAGCTTGAAGCTTCATTTATTCAATCATGAAATCATGTTCTCTCTATGTGCTATCTTTGGGCGTACTATAAAAATTGATATTCCCACCTTCAATCTTACCAGGCCCTCTGCAGCTAGAATTTTAATTGAAATAGACATTACTCAAGTGGTGGCTAAGGAGTTCTGTATTGGCATAGTGCATAATGTCTATTAGCAACAAGTTGTGGTCTAGCAACACCCTCACTACTCTTTTTATTGTCGTATGCTTGGTCATCTCTTGGAAAATTGTTATGTATTGCTTTCAGAGTTCAAAAAAACATCCCCCTAACATGTAAGAAGAAGATGAAACCAATGCTCTAATAGAGATCTTGCTAATAGGGAGAAGTAACTGAAACAAACTGAGGAAATTACGACAGTCGACAAAGGGGGTGACTCTCAGGCTATACAGTTAGAAAGGGCAGACAAGAGTATGGAGGAGTTTGCACTTCCTACTGAGGATTTGATACATGCTGAGGAGGAGAGGAGAATTGGTGGGGAGCTTGTTTTTCTGATTGCTCCTGAGCCTGCTGATGGTGATGTGAATATAACTCCGGTGGAGGAGGCCCTGGCTATTGCTAGACAAGAATTGGAAGGGAAATGGTTAATTCAAAAAAGTCAAAAGAAGAAAAGAGGTAATCAAGAATTAAAACACTTGGAGGCTAGAAACATCATAAACCAAGATTTTCATTATTATTTTGATGGTGACAGGAAAACACACTTTTCTGGATCCTCTAGGAGAGGTAAAGATACTCTATATGACTAACATCCTCATATATAATTTTAGTGGAATAGCCGACCCGAATTCCCTTAATAGATTGAAGAATTTAATTAGGCTCAATAACATATGGTGTTTTGCTATTTTGGAAACTTTGGTGACTTTTGATGAACGAAAGATGGTCAATCCTTGTAGGAAATTTAAGTGTATAACCAAAATTTTTAATAAGATTTGGTTCTTTTATAAAAAGAACATTTATGTGAGGATTGTGGAGAATGAGATACGGTGTCTTTATGTTTATATGGAGAAGGATGATTTCAAAAGCTTTGCTACTTTCATGTATGCAAGTTTTACTCATTCATATATACCAGATCTGTGGAATCAACTAATTTAATTAGGTTATAAAATAAAAGATAATTGGGTGGTGAGAGAAGATTTCAACATGATTATTAGTAATGAAGAAAAGTGAGGTGGCAAACCTGTCAATCCCAATTATATGTCAAGCTTCTAAAACACTATCATTGAAGCTAGTTTGTTTGATTTGTGGTTTTGTTGTCATAAAATTACATGGAGAAGGGGAAAGGGTTTTGAAAGGCTTGATAGAATACTAGTGAACAACTATTGAGTCAATAACTTCCATGTCTCTAAAGTACAACATCTTGTTAGAATCTGCTTTGGCATTCTCCTTTACTACTTAACATTTATCTTATTCATAGTCCATTGAGGAAACCATTCAGATACTTAAACACTTGGAATAACCATCCAAAATTCCAGTCCTTTGTGAAAGAAATATGCATACTAAGGAGGTAGGCACCCTGTGGTCCAAACTATGGAAATTGCACATCAAGTTGGCTAGATCATTAAGTAGCAGGAATTGGTGTGTATTTGAGGATGTTCACTTAAAGGCAAAACATGCTAAAATTGAGGTACATTGACTAGAAATGTTGGAGATGTTGGGAAAGGTTATCATGAAAATTTTTTCTTAGATTAGAAAAAGTTGATCCATGCCATCAAATGGGAGGAGGATTAGGCAGGGGAAACACACTTTAAAGATGGGGATATGAATTCCAAATATTTACATGCTTGTATTAAAATTAGAAGTAGAATTAACACTATTCTTAGAATGAAATCTGAAAATGGGGAGTGGATTTCAAATCAGGAGGAGATTAGCAATAGTGATGTCCATTACTTTGAGAACCTTTTTAATGAGGGCCCTTCATGTCCGTCTATCAATGATAAATTATTGGAGGGACAAAGGGAGTTTTGGGGCCATTATTCTTAGCTGATATTTAAAATGCAGAGGAAACTCTTAAGGCTAAGAGGAAATTGATTATAACAGGGCTATTGGTCCATATGGATTTACAACTCAATTTTATAAATGTTGTTGGAATATAGTTGGTAAAGATGTTTGTTAGGCTAAAGAAAGTTTAATCAAAGGAAAATACCCATGTAGTTATTTCGTCACATCTACAATTATCCTCATACCTAAAGATACTATTACATCCTCTTGAGATCAATTCATACATATATGCTTGACATCAGTAATCTAAAAATTATTAGCAAGATTCTAGTGGCTAGATTACAACCTATAACTCAATGAAATTATATCTTCTAATCAATATACTTTCACCAAGAGAAAAGCATTCATAGTTAACATTTTGTGGGCCCAAGAACTGGTCCATGAAGTAGACAAAAATTGTAGAAGTGGAAATTTGATCATGAAATTGGATCTCAGGAAAGCATATGACACAATTAATTGGAGCTTCATAATTAATGTTCTTCAGTGGAGATGGTTTAAAGAGGACTTCATAAATTTGTTCTCTGGATGGCTGAAGTGTAACACATACTCTGTGTGGTTGAATGGTATTTTATATGGGAATTTCTCTCCTTCTAGGGGCATTAAGCTTGAAGATCCCCTATCCCCTACAATTTTTATCATTGCATTTGATTACTTCTCTCACTTGATTAATAAGTTACAATTCTCTCATCCGTATACACTATTCTATCTTAAATATAACTTGGTAATCAGTCACTTGGCTTATGCTGATGATTTAATTGTCTTTTCTATTGCCTCCAAAAACACTGTGAGGAGAATTTTCAAACTTCATATTCAAACAGGCTGAAGAAACAGGTGATCAACTGGATGAAACACTTTACTAATCTGCTATATCCAAACTTCATATTCAATAGCTTGGAGTGGATCTTCTCGAAGGTAGAGTACCTCAAACTTAATTTGCTAGAGAGGTGGATAACATCAAAGCTAGGATCATGGCTTGGAAAAACTCTTTATCTTTTGGAGGGAGAATTATCCTCCATAAAAGTGTGCTCAATGCAACCCATCTTTATGCACTCCAAGAACTTAAAATGAAAGAAAAAATTCTCAACACACACTAGAGTTATGTTTCAACAAATTCTTGTGGTCTAGGGAAAAAAATAACAAACATTGGACAGCGTGGAAAAATTTGTATAAACTAAACTATGTAGGGGGTTTGGGAACCTGGGAGCTTCAACTCAGTTCAAAAATATACTCCATTAAACAGTGGCTTAAATTTAGAGAGGGAAATTCTTTATGGGTTGATTTCATGGTACACAAAAACTGTAAAGGCATACATCCCTCTCATGCCTCTTATAATGTTGGCGATTCTAAGATTTGGAGGGGGCATGATTAATGTTAAGGATGAGGCTGAAAAATTGATTTGTTGGGAGATTGGAAATGAGCAAAAAAATTTTTTGGCATGATGATTGGTGCCAGGAGGTTTTGTCTCACATTGATAAAAGTATTAAATGTGATGGAAATGTGGCTAATTTGTGGTGCAATAATAGCTGGAATCTGGAATAATTGAAGGAAACTATTGCAGATACAAGATCTTTGTCCATTTCAAAAATCCCAATAGATATCAGTAGGAAAGAGAGATTGGTTTATAAGTTAATAAAAACATTATCATTAACTAAATCTATTTACACTCACATTTACACATGGAGGGTTGTGGATTGGGAGATGCTCATTTGGCATAAAACCATATCTCTTTCTATATATTTTTTTCTTGTGGAGACTTTACTCACAACTGTTACCTGAGGCTCCCTTCATAATGCTTGTTATACAAAAGGGACGAGGAGAATGTTAATCATCTTTTTTTCTCTGTATGACTTATACTTGAAAATGAATTGGGCATTGATCGAGCTGTTCTGCGTCGTGAAAATATGAAAGAATGCCTTTCCTCATTGGAGTAGAAAAGGCACACACTTCTTTAATTTTTTGCCTTATATTATATGTTGGTTTTTGTGGATGGCTAGAAACTCTGTGAAACATTTAAATTGTGTTGCAAGATCTTGGGGGTGGCTACTTACATTCACAAGATAGTTAACTTTGGTGAGTTTGGATTGGATTTCGTTGTCTGTATGAGCTTTAAATCCGGGTATACAAGCAAAATAGTGAATCAGGTAATGTCAATTATTGTGACAGTCAAGTTGGCCAAGCCCAAAAGCTTGTTGATGAAAGTGAATGAAGATGGTTGTTGGTCAAAGGATAGAGCTGGGGCAAATGGTGGTTTTAGAGATGAATGGAGTATTTATAGATCTTACTTTGCTTCTTCTGTGCAGGCCAAATCTTCTCAAGAGGCTGAATTATGGGTGATTCTATATGTTGTTTAGTTGTTTTTGTCTCTGGATGGAAAAGGGTTTGAAACTAATTGTGCTATCTTGATTAAGAATTTTAATTCTGAGATAAATCCTCCTTGGGAACTAATACACTTAGTTAGTTGTATATTAAGAATTGTGCATGATATGCAAATGAATTGGAGCTTCATTTATAGAGAGGGGAATACTTTTGCTCATTGGTTAGCATGAGCTGGTGCTCGGTTGAAGAGTGTTTTGGTGGACAACAAACCTTCAATGGGTCTACATACGCTTTTGAAAGGAGACCAATTGAAGCTTCCTTATATTAGATCTTATCCAAATTGATTTTTGGCTCCTTTTTTTTTTTTTTTTTCTCGAGCTTTATGTTGGTGGAGTGAGTGAGTATTTTTTTGCGGGAGAAAGATCCATTAAACTCCTTTTAATTGTGTGAGTTGTATGTGTTTGCGTTTAGGGGATCTTGATCCTCCAATGTAATTAATGTTCATTTATAGAGAGGGGAATACTTTTGCTCATT
>NEWO01000675.1:273118-306917 GCA_003013225.1 Phalaenopsis aphrodite | reverse complement strand
CACAGAAAAATCTCTTTTTTTAATAAATTAATTTTAATGCCAACAACAATAAGTTTAAAGTTTTTATGCTATATGAATAAACATTAGGTATAAAAATACAAGAGTTCAATGGTGTTCAAGTAAATTCCCTTTTTTATAAATTAACAAAATACTGAAACTCAATACCATGAAGCAATTGAAATATATTATGTTGAATAAAATTGATTTATTCATTCTTTAGTTCAAAAGATCTCTCATGGATGTTTCCTTCATTTTGTTAAAACCTTGTTTTTTGAGGAATATAAAATTATAGTAATTAGATTAGGTGGTCTGCAAACGGAATAAGAAAAAATGATTTTCAATCACCTTCACATTTCGGGAGCCATAACAAATGATTAAAAACTAACGATTCATGCTTGCGGCTGTGTATAAATCAAGTATTTTAGTAATGGACATGGCTAAGTAAAATTACCTTGGAAGTGTAGTTGATGCAAGTTTCATAAAGTACTTCAAAAAAAAAACAGCCAGAATTAAGAACAGGTTTAGCCTAATAAAAATAACTTGGCTTTCTCAGTAGCAAAATTTTGCGATCGAGGTTTCCATAACCATATAAATAATGAATTAATGAAAATCATAATGAGGTGAAGTTAAGCTTCAAAATTAGAGGATATCCATAAAATCATTGGAAATGAGTGACTAGCTCGAGTTTGCGAGCTTGGAAAAATTTAGAACGACCTTTTCCATTAGATTCAATATCCTCGGACTTCCTCTTGCATCCGGTAAAGCCGAGTTTCGATAATTTTAGTTGTCGTTTGCTCGTCCCAACGTTTGAGGAATTCTCATCAACCTCGTTAGATTCCCTGGTAAAATAAAGCCAATAAGCAATAATATCTAATAAATGAAACTCTTATCCTTCTAATTAATTGTGTACTAAAAATATTAACTCTATATTGCATAAAATCCATTTCCACCACAATATTTGTACACCATTTTCTTAGTTTGCACATATTTCTTTCTAATTTTTACGTTAGTTTAATTACTTGGTTTATTAGTACATTTTCAACTCTTAATTGTGTGCCAAAACCACCAAAATCAAAATAGATTACTTTTATCTCAATATGTATTATCCCATTGATTTTTTAATATGATCAATTCACATTCAACTGCTCACTAAATTTAATCATTCACTTTATCCTCTAATTATTTGAGTCTACATAATGAATCCTCTTCTCATTCATTTTTAATGCTACATAAGGAGCGGACTCCTTTAGTGCAAGTCAATTTTTGAATCACTTCCAGAATGTTTCATTTGATCTACTGCTAGATGGACTTAATTTCTTAATACATCCACATTATTAATGCATCTTTTGCTCTCTAATGTACATAAACAAATCACTTAAATCTATTTTTCACAAGCTCGTGAAAATTATATGCCTGCCATTTCTAGACTATGATAGTTGATCAAATCTGCTCTAATTGTGCCGCACCACTTTTAGCATTGTCATTTTTATAAATTCATATTTCACGAGCAGTCTAATTACATTTTTTTTTTCAAATTTTCATAAAATCGAGATGGAAGTAAATTAAAATGATAGTAAGATGGAAGGCAGTTATTAATTAAAACAAAGAATTACTACTTTGCTAAAGGGAAACTTACCATACTACCTCAACACCATCCTTCAGATACGTAGCACACGTTCCCCAACTGAAGCGCACCAATGTAGGAAACCCAAATACTGAATGTTTGTGATGGTCCAGCCAGGCCTTGGTTTCAGGATCTGGTGTTATGTCAAGCAAGCAATGGAAGATTATTCCAGAAATGAGCATAAGCAGTGATATTTTAAGAAAATTAAAACAAACAAATAAATTAATATAAAAGAAAAAAATGATAATAATAATAATAATAATAATAATAATAATAATAATAATAATAATAATATAAAAATTAATAATAATAAAGTTAATGTGATATGTTATGAAAAGATATCACATACCCCCTGGGTATCCTGACCCGAAATTCCTGTGCATGTTCTCAGCAGTTTCTTCAAGTACCCACTCACGAAGGACTCGGTCTCTTGTAACCTACATTAGCAGCATTAAATTGGTTTAAGAATTATATTGACATACTACCTCATGTATAATTGAATTCTTGAGCAACACAAAAATGATAGAATTCATAAGAATGCAATTAGTTCATTAATAACTGTCATTCTGTAGGCATTGATGAGGGTAAAAAAGCTAACCACAAACAACAGTTTTAACTGATAAGAGTTTTCTTATTGAACGTAATCAAAGGTTTAGAATTTTGCATGCATCGCATAGAATCTCAAAAGTAAAATCCTTGAGAAACTGTGCATGCATTGCATACAAAGTTCCAATTTCAAGGTCAGCAGATGACCTTAACCTGGTTAAGTTTGACAATAAGTTTATTACTACAAGTACAAAATTAGAAATATATAATTTACGGATAAGTAAAAATTTATCTAAATCATCTTCTTGAATAAGAACTTGTTTAAGAGAATGTTATAAATTCTAATAATTGAACCAAATTTGTTGTGAATTTTCACCTGCTTTAAATCTTGCAGATATGATATAGGAATAACGGTACAAAGATTAAGCATATGCTTGAGTGCTAGTGATAAACAAGGTAGTAAAAAAGACTAGGAGAGAAAAAAGCTTCTTCATCAAGCTTCCAAATAGCATTTTCTTTATGATTTCGGTATCCTCTGTTTATCATCTATCTTATTCTTAAAAGATCTATATTATGAAGTTTTATATCCATTTGGCTTTAGGATATGTGAGACTTCTCTTTTATAATGAGAGTACTGTACTTGTCTTTACCAAAGAAAGCTCCCTTGTGCCCCTCTTGTTTATAGAGAAACGAGTATGTAGGAGTTGTTTGGTTGCATGTATTCAAAATACACAGTAAAAGAAAAACAAATTAAGAGAAATCTACTATATTTTAAGTTTAATATTGATGTCTGGTTGAATGTACTCTGAATATAATAAAATGAAATATTCTAATTGTTCTGATGAAATTTAAAAACAAGTTACCTATCAATGTCAGGGCCGAAGGCGAGGTTGGCACCTATTGGCAGCGAAGTAGGGAACTGTGGAAGTGAAAATGGATGCACAGCAGAAGGTGATTCATGAAGGCACATGACAAGAAATGTGCGAGGAATTGAGTTTGTGAGGTCCCTCTGTGGAGGGCAGAGGCGAGTTGCAAGGTCACTTTATTAAAGCTTTGACAAGCCACAAGAGTAAAGGGAGAAATCGCGACGGTCTCCTAGATGAAAGGGCGATGTTGCATGCAGTGCATTTGGAATTTGCCCAATTCAGGTTAATTTGGAATATGTTGCCTATAAGCTAAGGGGTCTATTACAAACTCCCCATTAAATTGCTTTGCATTAGTTCTCTTCCAACAAAACATCTAAATTTTTAAAATTTTGCATTTGGATTATTCTGAACTTCTACTACACCCAGCCCCTTATTAAAAAATTGGATGCCCTCCCCTCCCTTATAGTTGGAAGCTATTATTTTGGTTACCACCCTCCCCTCCCTCATAGTTGGAAGTTATCATTTTGGTTATCAACACGGTCATTGGCACCATCTCATGGTGTTAAGTCACTTTGTTATTACTTTGTTCAAGCATTATATTTATTCTTGATAAATAATTCCTTATAAAAGATTAAAACAATGTTTTCTTACACACACCACTACTATGGACTAAAAAAATTCACATCTCAAAAATTTATAACATAATGTTCTCTTAAAAGACTTGTTCTTGCTAGGGAATCAAACCATCCATCTCCACACAATGGAGGTCAAAAACAATACCAGTAAAAAAAGCAATTGTGGTCATTCTCTTCAAAGACTAGAGAAAGCTGTTGTAATTTAGACCACAAACATCAATAAGGCCATTTGAACTCCCAAATTGGACTAAAAAGCTAAATTCTAATACACTTCTTAACAGGCTTTTATAACATAATGCTTCGTGATAATCTTTTTAATTCGTTCACATCTTAGGTTAAAACCAATTAAACCAACCTCACACATCAAAAACAGGCATATGAATGACATTCACAGTTAATTTGTTAAAATAAATAAATAAATGTCTTGATAATAGCAATAAAAGCATAAAACAAGCTCAAAGATAGGTCATACAAACTGTAAACTCAATAATATATAAATTGAAATATTTATGGACAAATAAGTCATTGACATCTAAGTTGAATGTCTCATAAATGAGAATGCTAAATTATGGGTAAAACAGAAAATTATCATGTAGGAACTGATTAAAATAAATTTACGATAATAACATCTTTTGAACATTAGAATAATAGACCTAAACATTTTGAGTGTGCATACAATATGGCATAAAAGCACTAGCAACTAAGTATAATTTGAAAAGACTTGGAATAAAAAGGAAATATGTTTGCAAAATTGAACAAAAAAGCCCAAAAAATAGTACTCACAGTCAACAGAAACTGATAAGAATGAAAATCATAAAGTTTGCCTAAACAGTCTAGAAAAGGCTGTGAAAGATAAATGATTGTGATGACAATAAATATTCTTAAAGCCCCAAATGGAAATAAATTGCTGTTGACTTGCATCCTAAGCAAAAAGAATAATTTAGCAACAATATAATGTTTTTTTGCGAAGAATAAAAATAAAACAATAACGCAGCATATATCAAAAGTCATTCATCATCATCAATACCACCATCTTTATCCATTATAGCACAAAAAACCAAATGCATCCTCATCAACAAGGATTCAACAATAAGTGAATCTCAAGAAGGTCACAAAACGAATTAACTCTCGTTTGATTCTCTCTCATTGTATTGAAGTAAAATGGCAGCATAGGTCTTCCACAAAAGCCTAAAAACCATGGTGTCCAATGTAAGGTCCCTTATCCTCCAAATTGTTGCCTATTTAAATTATTCAATATTACAATCCAACTCGAATAAAAAAAGCCATAGGGAATACAAAGAAAATAACCTACAAAATCTTAAGAATAACAAAGGATGAGTAAAGGAGAATAAAGAACACTGGCACCAAATAGTTGTGATAATGTAATAATGACGATGGTGATGACATGTGGGAACTGTCTTTTTAGCAGACAACATATTACAAGGACTGTAGAAGTTAAATTAGAAAAATAATTTATTCATGTTAGAATTTATGATGATTAAATTTATTTCCTTGGAATGAAGTTATTTCATTTCCTATTTTATGTTTTATGTCATTTTCTTTATCTCCAACTAATTAATATGAATTGATTAATTAAAAGATATAGGTGTTATATCTCTCGTTTCCTGTCATTTCTTTTTTATTGTCTTTTCTATTATAGGATTCATATAAGAATTATTTATACAATCGTTTCATATTAATTATATGATTCCACATTATTTCGAATTTCAACATAGTATCAGAGCCAAATTCCCTACCCTAGTCACGGGACCTCCCTCCAGAGCCGTCGAACAACGTTCCGGCCATCCTCCCTGCTAGAAGGGTAGGACGCTTTCTCTCCCTGCAGGCCCTCACCATCATAATAGATCCGTCCAACCCTTCATAAGCATTGCCTCCTTTTTCCTGTGATCCTGCATAATTCTCTCACTTCCTGATCTGTCGAGCTGGGAGCTATGACTTACCCAGTCTCCAGATGGCGGTAGTTTTCCATTCTAGGGGAAATCCCAACTTCCTTCGGGGTAACTTTCTTTCTATAGTGGAAATCCTGACATTGCAGAGGCAGCAACTTTCTCTCTATAGTGTAAATCTTGGTCTGCCTGTCAGTTTAGTTCATCTTTCCAACAGAAATAAAGAAAGGAGGAACTCTTTTCCTGGTTGTTTGCCTGTTGGTTCGCCTGTCTTCGCTGGTTTCCCTACTGATTCTCCTGCCTCCATTTTCTCTGCAGGTTTCACCTGCCGATCCTTCATGCAGGATTTTCCAGCAATCAAACCTCCCTCTCGATCTCCTTTCAGGACCGTCGGGGCACCTACCTGCAGTCTTTCCCATCGCTGGCACCCCCTCCTGCAATCTTTCCAGCTAGAACTACCTCTGCAGATTTTCCCTGCAAATTTCAAGCAGCTGGACCACTTCCCTGCATACCTATTGGCTATCAGATTTATTCCTGTCGGCTAGACCTCCCCACAGGACTGTTGAATCTTTCGCTGCAAGTCCCTAATAGCCGGAAATCATCTATGTTGGTTGGAAACCTTTCCTGCAGACATTACCAGTACCTTCCTACATGCCGCAAATTCACGCAGTTACCTCTGTGGCCTTCTCCGCCATTTCACATGCATGGATTTTAGAAACAAAGGGAAGCTTCTTACAAAGAAGTTCATCTTTAGTTTGCTTTCAAAACAACTTGAGGAAGGTTAATACAGAGGCAAGACTGGATGCATCCTTGAATGAAATCCCAACAGCCGGCCTACATGCCCTTCTACGTAGGTTTCTTCTCTGTTGATGAGAAACTCTATGCAAGTCCTCTATTTTTCCCATTTCCATTAGAGGATTTTCTTGCCTCAGAGCCTCCTCCGGAGCTTTTCCTGTAACGGGCCCCTTTCGAAGCATTTTCCTGCATCAAACCTTTCTAAGGAGCTTTTCCTGCAACAAACTCTCTTTTGAAGCTTGTCCTGCATCAGACCCTCCTTCGAAGCTTTTCCAGCAGCAGACCCTCCTTCGGAGCTTTTCCAGCAGCAGACCCTCCTTCGGAGCTTTTCCAGCAGCAGACCCTACTCTGGAGCCTTTTTCCTACAACAGACCCTCCTCCAGAACTTTTTCCTATATCAGGCCCTCCTCCGGAGCCTTTTCCTATATTAGTCCATCCTCCGAAACTTTTCCAGTAGAAGATCTCCACCTGAATTTTTTCTGTAGCAGGTCCTCCTCCGGAGCCTTTTCCTGCAGCAAGGCCTACCTCCAGAGCTTTTATTTTTTTCTGCAAGCCATACTCTACAACTTTCTTTGTTGGTTGTCTACTTCCCTGCAACATTACCTGTAGAAGTCTTCCGCCTACCTACAGACACTGCATAAACTACAGTCAAACACAATCGCAGTCAACTAAATACTCTTGGAGTTAATTACCAAGTACGGGATGAAGACTTTGGGTAGGTTTAGGATAGCTGCAGCTGTTTGAAGAAGCAATTGTGAAACTGCTGAAGTAGTTATGAGACTGCTGAAGAATTAGTTGTTTACGGTTACTAGTACAATTTTTTTTTAAAAAAAAAGTCAGCTCACAACTTTCTAGCAACCACCGTAGATAGCCAGGCATGGTGGGAAAACGTTGCTTTTAGCTGCAGCTTTTTGAGAACACAGAAAAAAAAACAATTTTACCAAACAGGAAAAAACTGTGGAGCCGAACTGCCACCCCAAATGCACCCTTCAAGTTCTACCTCACAAAGAATCCTCCTTACCCATTGTTTAATATTTTCAAATCCAAGTTGAACATGATTTTCAACAATATTTCAACTTGAGGGGGAGTGTAAGAAGCTATATTAGAAAATAATTTATTCATGTCAGAAATTATGAGAATTAAATTTATTTCATTGGATTGAAGTTATTTTCCTTCCTATTTTATGTTTTATATTGTTTACTTTATCTCTAAGTAATTAAAATGATTTGATTAATTGGAGATATATGTGTTATATCTTTTCGTTTCTATTATTTAATTTTTATTGTTTTTCCTATTCTAGGATTCATGTAAGGGTTGTTTATACATAATATGATTCCACATTATTTTGAGTTACAACAAGAACAAATAACATTATGATTATACAAGAAAAGATTTCCACCTTTGCTACTATGCTTGCTCCACTAACCACTGGATAGAGACTATCAGCTTTCTTCGCCACAAGAAATTTTATACCTGGGAATAATTCAGACAACTTGATGCTATACTTTTCGGCATCTCCAACAGTATCTACAAATACCTTTATAAACAAATAGAAAAAATAATAAAATAATAACTCCATCAAATATTGGAAAAATATCTAAAGCAATTATAGACCAAGGAAAAAATACATTGGATAGGATTCGGACCCAACCAAAAGAGCATAACGCTAGGAAAGATATTTACTTCACTCAGAAGAACTCCCATGCCAAGAACCCTTTTGACAAGGCCAATAGCTGAGTTATGTGATATTTCATTCAAATTAATCTTCGCCCTGAGCCATCAAGAAATTAAATTATAAAATTTTCCAATTAAGGGTTTATGGTTAGAAGGTCTTCACCTTTTCAGCATCTTAGCTGATAATTCCTTTGGACTTATCACATCAACTTCCCACCCAATAGAGGTATCAGCCTTTAAGTTCTCAAACAGTTCTTCCCTCTTTTCCTCTTTCAATGTTTTAGAGTCTGCAATGCAACAATAAAAAATTGGCATCTGACTTAGGCCACTTAATTAATGAAATAATTTATTTGACTTAGTCTAACATGTTTATGTTGGCCAATGGGAATAATAGAAAATTATCTCAACTCTAGAGAACAACTACATCGATATCAAGACTCTTTTCTTTCCTAAACTGAGTTGTTAAAAAAGAAATCAATGTCTTGTAGAAATGATTGATAACAAATATTAGAACTTTTATACCAATTGATAAAATTTCGGAGATAATTGACTAAATAAATATTTCAACTAGTATTATTGCACCATGTATACTTTTTTCGACTTACATAATGATTTGATAGTATTTACAATATAATAATGTATCTCATCTAATGCTCTATACGAAAACTTGGGTTTTTGGAGAAATACAGGCGTGAGTATAGTACAATAATGCAAGAGGCTGGCCCTTCGTTTCTACAGAACTAATCTTGATGAATTTGATAGGAAAAATCTAAACATGACTGGCCATCCGCAACGTTAAAAAAACAACGCCTATGATTGGATCTAGTAGAATCTATGATTTCTTCTGTTAACAAAATTAAAAAAGAAAAGCAATTCCATTTGGCTTCATGATAACAAAGGAAATGCTTAAAAGTCTAGAAGATAAATCAATCTTTACTGGCTAGGCATGGAAAAAGGTATTTTGATAGATATAACAATAAAGATAAAAGCGTGCTAAATTAGATTCATAGATGAAAAATTAATTTTAAAACCTGCAAAATTGAGGGTCACCAAAGTATTTTGGTAAGAGAGTGGACAGTACAAACATCCATAAACCATTGGACCTGCACCAGGGGAGATCATGTAAATATAACTCACAATTAAGCTAATGTCCCAAGAGCAAGTAGAAAATATTCATAGTAAAAACAAAAAGTGAAACCCGCTAAAGAGGGAAAAGGAGGAAACCTAAAACCGGGCCTCTTCCTGCTTCATCGATCCCCATGATGCATGGTTTTGATGCCCATTTCGGTAAGGTAGATGATTTCATCTTCCTTGATCACAGCTACCTTAATTACACTCCCAGAGAAACAATACAGTTGAAGTAAATCCTTCAAATTTCCTGTCAAAACAATGTGGAGAAATTGAGCATATAAATATAAAAGTCATCCCATCATGCCCTAAAAATGGTGAAAGTACAAGTGTGAGCCTTTCCCTTCTTTTGCCTTCATAGTTTCAAAATCATCATGTTGATGTAGATTAGTAACTGAAAATTAGAAGTTTGAATGCTTTAATAGTTGGAAAATTTTGGTTATAGTTATTTAGAATTTATGCATTTTTATAATGCAATGCAATGCAAGGTTATAGTTATTTTATGCATTTTTATAATGCAATGCAAATGCTTTGTTTTATATTTAAAGGTATTTGGTTATCCATTTTAATTAAGATATAATAGAAAGCTGCAATGTTAAATACTATCAAACAATAAATAAGGGGGCAATATCCCAGCAACAACAGCAACAAACCTTTATCCCACCAAGTGGGCTCCACCACATGAATCATTTTTCTCCACAGTGTTATGTTGAGTGTCATATTTTTATTTAATTCTAATAAATTAAAATCATTTTTTATAAAATATGCATAAGTCTCATTAGGTCTACCTCTACCTTTCTTAACATAAGTTGAATCTAAAACATCTACTTTCCTAACCAGATCATCAAATGGTCGACGTTTAATGTGATCAAACAATCTAAGACGATTTTCTCTAATCTTGTATGCTGGTGCTACACCAATCCCGTCATGGATACATTTATTTTGCATTGTTGTCTTTAACAATCAAGCCACTTATCCATCTAAGCATTCTCATGTCAGCAACATTTAACTTAGTTTTATGCTTCTCTTTTATAGGCCAACATTTTGTGCCATAAAACATTGTATGTTTCACCACCATCTTATAATATTTTCCTTCAAGTCTAAGTGGTACTTTTCTATCACACAATAGACCCGATGTATTCCTCCACTTCAATTATCAAACTTGAATTCTATTAATAACATCACCATTTATATCACCATCACATTGAACAATATCTAAAATGTATACTCCTTTTAATGATTTGACCACTCATTATTACAACTCTACCACTAGAGTTGCTACTACTAAAGTTACATTCCATGTATTCAGTTTTAGATCTACTCAAACAAAGGCTTTTAGGCTCTAATGTAGACCTCCATAATTCAAATTTATCGTGAACTCTTTCTCTAGTCTTATCCACAAGATGAATGTCATCAGCAAAAAACAAACACCAAGGTACATCCTCATACAAATATCTAGTAAGTGCATCCATAACTAAAGCAAAAAGGTATGGGCTTAAATTCGATCCCTCATGTAATCCAACTTTGGTATCCCATTTGGAAAAAAATAATTGAATTTTGCAGGATTTGATAAATATTAGCTCAACTTCAATATTTTTTAAATTTTGGTCGAACTTAGATTTCAGACATTTGTTTTAGCAAAGATTACTAGATCTCCTTAAATCCTCAATTCTTCTGATTTGCAATTAGATAGACAAAGGTTTTATTACAATTAAGGGGATGTTTGGTAGCTGGTTTTAAGCAGGATTTATGCATGATTTAGGCTAAATTCTGCCAAACAGAAAAATGCACCTCCATAAATCCTAAGATTCGGTAAGTCCCAAAATGATGTCGATTCACTACAAATCCAGGATATAGTAAATTCTGCAGTTCATTGGCTTTAACAAGATTTAGGAAAACTGAAGGAAGTCTCGCATGCAACATCCTTGTCGTATTCCACATCTCGTTCACAGAACTTTTTTCTTCATCAGTGTTGCCAACAATTTGTCTCCTCCAATCCTCACATCTTCAGCTAGGGTTTTTCATCACGACACCTGAATAAGTTCTGTGTCCCCTTTGTTTCGCAGTTCATTGGCTTTAACTGATAAAATATTTCGGCATGTTTATTTTTGTTGCTAGAAATTCAGATTTTAGATTTCATTTTATCAGTCATTTGATTGATTTTTTTTTTATTATAGTATAATATTTTTATCAGTTACATTTATTATCACAAAAGTAGTTATAAAGCATCCTCAAACAAATCTTAATCAAACTTCTATTTCAAGTTATATGTAAAAGAACAAAAATTAAATTAATTTAATTTTTTTTTCTCTTTTTATTTGAGATCATGACCAGCAAAAAATATATGCGCTAAAAATTATTTTTAGTTGATCTCAGTTAAATGAATCACTTTTTATTTATTTTTTTTCTTTTAACTCCACAACTTTCGATAAATTTTTCTTATTTAAAAGGCCCAAAAACTAATTCTAATCAAATATCATCCATACAAAATGCTTTTTTTTTATAAAGAAGTGAAGAAGATTCCTATTTGATCAACAACTTTACTTGGTAGTTAGTTTGTCAATCTCAGTTGAAAACTTGTTATGACTCATTAGTCTCTAATCTCAGTCTTTTGTTACAATTTTTTTGAATTTTTTTTTATCATGATAATCTATGATGAAAACATCCATTTGTGAGCAAGAAATTCAAGTGTTGCATATAATATATGTAAGAAATGGATCCTTGTCATATACCATTATACAAACGGCTTATTTTTTCATTAACTTATCCTAGTTATTAATAGCTACAAGTTGCTCAATTTGAGTAACTTGTATCTACAACAAAAAGAAGCCTTTATCCCACTAAGTGGGGTCAGCTACATGAATTTTTTTTCTCCATTGTATTCTATTGAGTGTCATATTTTCATTTAATTCTAAAAAATTAAGATCATTTTTTATACAACATACCCAAGTCTTTTTAAGTCTTCCTCTACCTTTCTTAGCGTAAATCAAATCTAAAACCTCAACTCTCCTAATCGGATCCTCAAATGGAAAAAGTTTACTGTGACCAAAAAATCTAAGATGACTCTCTTTAAATTTGTCAGCCACTTAAGCTGCACCAACCCTTTCACGGATATATTTGCTTTGAATTTTGTCTTTAATAAGCCAGACATGTAAATATAGAAGATTTATGTGGTATGTATGTAAATGCACCTTGGTTTTATTCTTGATGGAAGAGATAAGTTCGCATTTAGTTCGTTGTTATGAAAAATGTTTTCAAGTCTCTTTAAATGATCACAATTAGATGCAAGAATTGATTTAAGATTCCTGTAATTACTTTCAAACTTTCTTAATAGTGATGATATAAATTTGGTTATACAGGTGAAGAAATGATTCGAGGAAAAAAGTAATTGATTTTATATAATATTTGTTTTTTTTTTGCAAGAAATTTTTTTTTAACTAAATCCTGTTAAAAGCTACCAAATAGTTCCTCGGGATTTACAAGAATTTACTATCATACCAAATAGTTTTCAGGATTTAACCCCTTGAGCATTTGATTAATCCGAATTTGAAGGATTTACTAAATCCTACTTAAACTAATTCCCACTTGCAGCCAAACAGGCCCAAAGAATCGCACAGCCAAATTGTTTGACCGTCAGGATTTACTAAATCTTATTAAAGCATAAACAAAAATAAGCTTTATTAAATTTAGATAAGCTCAACCCAACTTTCAACCGAACGGGACCTTAATTGAAGCTCATATGAAATAAAAATTCAGTGAGACTGTTCTTCTTGTTTGATTGAACGAAAATATAGAATACAGAGTGAAAGTTGCAACAAGAGTGACAAGAAAACCTACACCATTTTTTCCTAGCACCACTACTGTGCCCACGAAGAAGAAATAATTGCAGAAATTACAAGAGAAAGTGTACTATTACAGAAACATCTAAAAGAAGAGGAAATAAGTTGACCGAGCACTTTACCTGGAAGGTTTCGCCACCTGAAGAAGAAGGATTCAGCGAGATAGAGTGGCAGTTAAGATCCTCGACGAAATGTAGTCATAGTTTGGATCTCCAACGTGATGGCACTGTAACCGCGATCTTCCAGGATGGACATAAAGAAGGACAGCGGACGACTGTGGATCAAGCTCTTCACCAGGAAGGCATCGCCGGTAGAGAACGCCAAGGTTCGCCGAGATGGAGCCGCAGTCACGTTCTCCAGTGTGAGGCCGCTTCAAGCCAGATCTCCTGCAAAAATAAGCAATAACCAAACCCTCGGCCTCCTTCCATTTTCGCGCCACTCGACTGTTAGAAAAAATAATAATATAAGTACTCAATCATGGAGAGTTGCTTAGGGACTTCAATCTACAGCTGACCCCTAGTAGGTCTATATAAAAAGTTGGAAAAAGAAATAAAAACGTGACCCGACTGGAACGTTGTGTTACATGAAAATTAAATTGCATAGGAATATTTCATCTCGTTAATTTGAATATTTTTCGTATTATTTATGTGTTATTGATGTGTTACTGAGATGATTCAACCAAATGAACAAGATAAAATCTTTTACTAATGTGTTATTAATGTGTTATGAAATTAATTTTGAGTTATTATTATTATTTAAAGAACAATAACATCTTAAAGTCACGTCAGTCACTGTTTTTAATGTATTATTGGTGTGTTTTTCATTTGTTATTGATTTATTATTGAGGTGATACAATCCAATGAAAATATTAAAATTTCTACTATTGTAATATTCATGTGTTATAGAGATGATTTTGAGTTAGTATTATTGTTTCAAGAATAATAACATCTCAAAATCACCCCAGTCACTGTTTTTTATGTGTTATTGATGTGTTATTCATGTGTTATTAAGGTGACACAATCCAATGACAAGATGAAACTTCTACTGAAGTGTTATTTATGTGTTATGGAGGTAATTTTAAGTTGTTATAGTTGCTAAAGAAAAATAACATCTCGAAATCACTTCCATAACACATCAATAACACATGAATAACGCAAAAAATATTTAGAATACCACGATGGAATATTCCTATAACACGGCGACAAGGATAAATAACATAGAAATTATTTTCTTATAACACATGAGCAAGGCTCTGTAACACGAAGAAATATACATAAGGCTTATAATGCATCGAAAAGGGTAAGTAACACATCAATCGGGTTGGATCGTGTGTTTTCATTTTCTTTTCATTTTTATGTAGGTGAGCTCCGACCTTCAACGTGTCAGCTTTATATTAGACGCCGCAAGCAGCTCTACATACGTAATCTTTATGTAATATTTTTTCGGCCTATTGCCCCTAAAGCTGAAGGGCTATTTGCGTAGGGAGAAGGCAGATAACTCTCTGTGCCTAATCCATCCCAATAACCCCTCAATGACCTTTGCGAAGCTTTATGTGGAGTCAGTACCCTTTGCGACTACACTTTCACATTTTGCGGTTACACTTTCACATTTTCTCTGGTGTTAGGGTATTGACTCAAAATAACACTGAAATAACTCTACAATAACCCCCAATAACCTTCACAAAGGTTATTGAGGGTTTATTGGCAGAGGATTACGCATGGAGAGCTGCGTGTGTTCTCCTTACGTAAATATTTACCCTTAAGTCCAGTGTTGAGGATAAAAAAGCAAGCCAGCTTGGGCGACGTGTTGTAATTAACCCTTCTAGGGGCAATTACATACACAGAGCATTCAAATCTGATACATGAGATTTTTCATTTATTTTCACTTGTCATGTATTCTTTTAGAATTAAATGTAGGGAGATTTACATGAATAACTTTCAAACTTATTAATATTTTATATCTTACACCTAAATTTTAATTCTTATATTCTTAGCACTCAATATATTCAGATATAAAGAAAATAAACACCTGATTTTTAAAACTCTTAACTCCAACAGGTTCGTGAAGTTCTGCTAATACTCAATTCCAATGAACTTGTTCAAGTTCATAAAGCTGTAGAAGTTTCAAAATGGTTGTGAAGGAAAAAATGAAATTACGATAAATGAAGACATTTGAAACTCTGATACGCTTAAAATATATAGTGTTTTTAGACACATTTTTATACATATTTTTGAGATATTGCGCTTTAATGGAAGATATTTTTGTGTTTTTCTTTCAGGTACATGTAAAAAGGTGAAAAATGCTTAAAGGAGTGATAAAGGATCAAATTTGGAGCAAATAGGTGAAAAATGTGCAAAAGTGTTTTGGCGCCTAAGCGCCGGTTAAACAGAGAAAGCTACGCCTAAACGTCAAAGGCCCCGCGCTTAAGCGCCACTGATAGTTATTGGATGAGTAAATTCGGTTTTTGTGAATTTTGAAGAGGGTTTTGAGGCATCTATTGGCTTAATAGGTGGTTACAACCACCATGGATGAAAATTATTGTGAAAGGATGCAACTTTTGGGGAAATACATCGAATCAATATACATTTTGAAGAGATACCAATGCACCTTTTGGAGAATTATAAAATAAGGAAGATTGAGACTTTGAAAGGGGTCTTGAAAGTACTAGGAAAGTTTTAAAAGTTTTAAAATTGGGGAGTTAGTTGGAGAGATTTTCAGGCACCACATATTTATCATTTTTATTTTATATAGAGAGTTTTGTAAAAGAGAAGAGATTCAAAGAAACTTCAAGAATTTGGTGGAGGACTTGAGATAAGTTTTTATCTTTTTTTTAGACTACTTTTGGTTTTAATTGAGACTTGCTGTTGGTTTGACAATGATTTCTACTTTTAAACTAAAGTGTGCTTTTGTTTTTTCCATGAATTCTGAGTAGTTTTCTTTACCTTTCTTCTTAAAATGATTAGTAATTAAGTGTTGGATGGAAGTTGTGGAGAGTATTGATCTTTAATGTTGGAAGAAGTTGTGATGATTTAAATTCATGTACTTCATTTACTTCTTGATTTAGCCAATCCAGATGTTAAACTTTGTTGCAAGAACATTTAAGAACCGGGCTGGTACTGTCTCAGTCAACAATTGGAAAGAATCACATGAGGTTATATGAATGAGAATGTAGTTCATATGATTGAGTGCAAATAAATTGAGAAATATCCATTGAAGGGTGTAGAGTTAGAAGACTTTAAAGTGACAAGTTAAAGCCCCCAACTTGGTTTATTGTTTTAGGTTCTGATAGAAGATGTTAGACCCCATGCAGAGGGAATCGAGGGAACTCTAGAGTAAGTGCTAGTATCTTCCTTGCCTAGCCGGTCTTCAGAACTATTCAAACTTTAAATTAGTGAATGTTCTTTATAACATCTCTAATAAGAGCAAAGAATATTATTGCTCCTATTTGACACAACACAATATGCATACGTTCACAACAAAATTCTTATTCTTATTACTAATTCATGATAAGGAGAAAGATATTATCATATTTAGTGATTTTCTTCTATAAAAACTCAAGTTATTTTTTTAAGTTTGTTCTGTTTTTTTCAAAATATTAAAATTACCAAAAATATTTAAACTTTTTTTCTATGAAATTGTCTTTAGTTTAAATAATTGTCTTTTTAAAAATAGAAAGTTTTCCAAAAAAGTGCATATTTCATATTTTTCCTATGGGTTCGATATTTAAGTCTTAATAAAAAAGTCCTATATTACTTGATAACGATACATATACTTGTGTAGTATCCCAATATATATAAATTAAAAGTCAAATTCTTATTTTTCTTCAAGATCAAGTTTTTGTTTTTTTTGCGAAATAAGGAAATATAAGTGAAAAATAAATCAGAATTATTGTTATACTTTTGCATATAAGTTTTTTATCGAGGATTAAGTTTTTGGCGCCATTGTCGGGGAAGTAAAGTGAAAATTGTAAAGAATCTATTAATTTAAAAGCAAATTTCTATTTTTAGAAAGTCTTATTTAAACTTTAAGTTATTGTATTTTATTTTGTGTGTGTTTAGTTTTATTTTATTTTATGTTAGTATATGTGTAGTTCAGGTTCTGAAGGACTAGTGCCCTACGATTTTAAATTAGAGAGAACCGTTAGAAAAATCAGAAAAATAAAAAAAGATTAAAAATCTTGAAAAATCCAAAAAAATTACAGAAATGGCAAACCAAAATGATCAAAATGCTGAAATTCATCAAGAGTTTAGACTTTTAAGAGATTATGCCAACCCTAGTGTAGATGAACTTCATTGTAGTATTCATAAACTTATTGTAGTGGCTAATTCATTTGAGCTTAAACCTGCTATTATCCAAATGATATCAAATAATCAGTTTGTGGAATCACCAACTGAAGATCCAACTTTACATCTTGCCAATTTTTTAGAATTGTGCGCTACATTTAAATATAATGGTGTATCAGGTGATGTCATAAGACTTAGATTATTTTCTTTCTCATTGAGGGATAAAGCTAAGATGTGGCTGAATTTGTTAGCACCTAAATCTATTAAAACTTAGGGTGATTTAACACAAAAATTCCTTGCTAAATATTTTTCACAATAAAAAACTGCGAAGCTTAGAAATGATATTACATCTTTTAATCAGTTCAAAGGGGAATCTATTTATGAAGCATGGGAAAGATTAAAAGAACTCTTAAGAAAGTGTCCACACTATGCTATACCAGATTGGTTAATAATTCAAACTTTTTATAATGGATTAGTTGTATCTCTTAGATCAATTATCGATGCCGTTGATGGCGGTTCATTGATGTCAAAACCATTTCATGAAACCTATGCTTTAATTGAAGAAATGGCTACCAATAATTTTCAATGGCCTTTTGAGAGGGTGAATCCTAAGAAAGTAGTCAATATTTATGAATCTGATGCATTTACTATGTTAGCAAATCAAGTTGCTGCAATTTCAAGAAAGTTAGACCAAATTGGAATGAATTTTTCTCAACCAATTTCCATGATTGAAGAGAATTCGTTAGGTCAAATGATAGATTCTCAAGCATCATTAGAAATTTTGAATGCCATAAATAACAAGCAGAATAACCCATATGCAAATTATTATAACCCAGGTTGGAAAAACCATCCCAACTTTAACTGGAATAACAATTTGGGTGGTAATAATCAGCAGTGGGGGAACAACCAAGTAAACCTATTGGGAAACTGGAACTATCAAGGGAATAATAATTATAGATCTACTTATCCTGCAGGTTTCAACAATAATACACAATTTAAGGAGAAGAAGTTGTCTGTAGAAGAAGTGGTGTTACAAATGGGAAATCAATTACTAAGTCAAGGAGCTACAAATGGAAATATTGAGAATCAACTTGGGCAAATAGCAAATTCATTAAGTAATAAATCCCAAGGAACACTTCCTAGTAATATTGAATCAAATCCAAAAGACCAGAATAAAGAGCAAGTAAAAGTCGTTCAACTTAAAAGCGGAAGAGAGTTGGAAGGTAGGGTTCAAAAAGAAATTGAAGCAGAGAGAGAAGAAATTCAAGAATCAAAAGAGGACTCTCCAAAAGATTTTGAGAGACCTATTTCTCCGCTGAAAATTGATTTGAAAAAACCACCACCTCCATTTCCTCAGAGACTTCGTCAGTTGAAGTTGGATAAGCAATTTTCAAAATTTCTAGAAATATTTAAGAATCTTACAATTAATATTCCATTTGTTGAAGCCTTAGAACAAATGTCAAGCTATGTAAAGTTTATGAAGGATATTATCAACAGAAAAATGAAGTTCGAAGATAATGAGACTGTTGCACTTAGTGAGGAGTGCAGTGTTATAATTCAGAAAAAGCTTTCTGAAAAGCTTAAAGATCCTGGTACCTTTACAATTCCATGTACAATAGGAGATAGATTTTATGGGAAAACTTAATGTGATTTAGGTGCAAGCATTAATCTTATGTCATTATCAATATTAAAAAGATTGGGATTAGGAGAAATAACCTCTACTACTGTAACTTTGTAGTTAGCAGATCATTTGATAACATACTCTAAAGGAGTTATAGAAGATGTCCTAGTGAAAGTGGATCAATTTATCTTTCCCGTTGATTTCATTATACTAGATATGAAGGAAGATCAAGAGATACCTATCATTTTGGGGATACCTTTCCTAGTCATAGGAATAGCAATGATAGATGTGCAGAAAGGGGAATTAACAATGCGTGTCAATGATCAAACTGTTACTTTCAATATTTCAAGATCAGTGAAATATCCTGCAAAAGGTAAAGATGATGAATGTTATATGATGGATGTTATAAGATATCAAAGTGAATGCTATTTTAAAACAACTTATGAAGAAAAATCCGAAAAAAGAGATTTTGAACACGAGCAAGAAGAGGAATTAGATCAATGTGAAGAAATTTTTAAGGAAGATTCAAACTATGTTCGAGAAAGTTTTAAAATTTTGGACACGATAGACAAAGATAAATCATTTTGTCTATCAATTGAAAAACCTCCAGAACTTGAGTTGAAGTTACTTCCTGAACATTTAAAATATGCCTTTTTAGGAGATTCATTTTGCCAGTTATAATTTCTTTAAAATTAACGATGGAAGAAGAAGAAAGGTTAATGAATATTTTGAAAAATTTTAAGAAAGCTTTTGGATGGACAATTGCTAATATTAAAGGAATTAGTCCTTCAATTTGTATGCATAAAATTCATATGAAAGAGAACTGCAAACCTAGGGCTGGTCCTTAAAGGATATTGAAACCTGTTATGAAAGAAGTTGTTAAGAAAGAAATTTTAAAGTGGTTAGATGCTAGAATTATCTACCCTATTTTAGATAGTGCACGTGTTAGTCAAATTCACTGCGTTCCTAAGAAAGGAGGAGTAACTCTAACTATGAATGAACATAATGAAGTTATACCTACTAGACAAATTACAGGGTGGTGAATATGCATTGATTATAGAAAATTAAATTTTGCTACTAGGAAAGATCATTTTTCATTACCCTTTCTAGATCAAATGCTGGATAGACTAGGTGGGCATACATACTTTTGTTTTCTCGATGGATATACTAGTTATCACCAAATACAAATATCTCCTAAGGATCAAGAGAGAACAACTTTTACCAGTCCTTATGGTACTTTTTCTTTTAGAAGGATGTCCTTTGGTTTATGTAATGTTGTTGCTACATTTCAAAGATTTATGATGGTAATTTTTTGTGATTTAATTGAAAAAGTGATTGAAGTATACATTGACGATTTTTCAGTGTTTGGAATTTCATTTTACTCATGTTTATAACATTTATCTAAAGTTCTTAAGCGTTGTGAAGAAACAAATTTAGTCTTTAATTGGGAAAAATGTCAATTTATGGTAGCAAGAGGAATTGTATTAGGTCATCAAATATTAGAAAATGATATGGAAGTGGATCCTGTTAAAATTCAAGTGATCGCTAATTTATCTTATACAATAAATGTAAGAGAAATTAGGAGTTTTTTAGGATATGTTGGATTCTACAGATGATATTTTTAAGACTTTTCAAAGATTGCTAAGCCTTTATGCCATTTATTGGAGAAAGATATAATTTTCAATTTTGCTGAAGAATGCCTAAAAGCTTTTAATTTATTAAAAGAAAAATTAATCACTGCACTAATTATAGTTTCACCAAACTAGGGAAAACCTTTTGAATTAATGTGTGATGCTAGTGATTATGCCATAGGAGTTATTTTAGGACAAAGATATGATAAAAATTTCAAAGTAATTTACTATACTAGTAAAACTCTTAATGAAACTCAAATCAATTATACAACAACTGAAAAAGAGTTATTAGCAATAATATATGATTTTGATAAATTTAGATCATATTTAATTGAAACTCATTGTGTATTGCATGCAGATCATTCTGTTATTAAGTACCTAATGAAAAAGAAGGATGCTAAACCTAGACTTATAATATGGATTCTTCTTTTGGAAGAATTTAATTTTGAAATAGTAGATCGAAAGGAGACTGAAAATCAAATTGCTGACCATTTGTCCAGGCTTGAGTTAAGAAAATCACTCTGTTTTGAAAAAAGAAATTAATGAACATTTTTCAGTTGAAAAATTGTTTACTATTAATGAGTGACATGTTATGTGGTATGCCGACATTATGAGCTTTATTGTTAGCGATATTACTCCCTATGGAATGACATACCAACAAAAGAGAAAATTTATTTCTGAAGCTAAGACTTATTTTTGGGATGACCCATTTATATATAAACAAGGAAATGATCTAATTATTTGAAAATGTGTACCATTAGAAGAAACTTATGAAATTATCCAAAAACATCATAATTTTGATTTTGGGGGACATTTTGGTGTTGATAAAACAACATACAAAATTTTACAATCTAGATTCTATTGGCCTACAATTTTTAGAAATGTTAATGCTCATATCAAAACTTGTGATAGATGTCAACAAGCATATCAAAACTTGTGATTGATGTCAATGAGTAAGCAATATTTCTAGAAAAAATGAGATGCCTCTCAATTATATGCTAAAAGTTGAAATATTTGATATTTGGGGATTAGATTTCATTGGACAATTTATATCATCTTTCAAAAATTTATATATTCCTTTAGCAGTGGACTACATATCCAAATGAATAGAAGTTGTTGCTTGACCTCAATGTGATCCTCAAAGTGTTGCAAAATTTTTGAAAATGAACATATTTTTTAGATTTGGGATGCTGAGAGTTATCATTACTGGTGGGGGAAGTCATTTTAGAAATGCCAAATGAAGAAGTTATTAAAGAAATATCATATAGATCATAGGATTGCTACTGCTTATCATCCTCAGACAAGTGGTTTGACTGAATTATTTAATCAGGAAATTAAAAGAATTATGGAAAAATTTGTGAATCCAATAAAAATGGATTGAGTCAAACTTGACTATGCTTTGTGGGCTTATAGGACTGCATACAAAACTTTTATAGGAATGTCCCAATATAGGCTAATATTTGGGAAAGCCTGTCACTCACCAGTTGAACTTGAGCATAAAGCATATTGAGCGATTAAAAAGTTTAATTATAATTTGAAAGATGCTGGTGATAAAAGATTATTGCAATTAAATGAGCTTGAAGAGATAATGAATGAATCTTAAGAGAGAGTCAAGATTTATAAAGAAAAGATGAAGATGTGGCATGATCGAATGATTCTTACTAAAAAATTTCAGCTAGGGCAACAAGTTTTGCTATATAATGCAAGGTTAAGATTATTTTCAGGCAATCTTTAATCCAGGTTGATGGGTCCATTTGTTGTGATAAAAGTTTATTCTTATGGAGCTGTGGATATTAAAGATCATAAGTCTGAGAAAATATTTAAAGTTAATGGACATAGACTAAAACCTTATTTTATAGGGGATCAACATAAATTTAATGATTAAATGATGTTGGTTCAACCAAAATAAGCACTGGTTACGTCGGGCTGACGACATAAAACCAAGAGTTTTGTGGGAGGCAACATATAATTATGAGAGTGTTTTTATTTTGATTGTTATTTTGTGTGTGATTAAGAATATTGGGGTAGTATTTTTGAAACTATTATGTGTTAGTAAAGATTTTAAGACTTTATTTAGTGACCAAGCCATGTCAGAATGAGAATTTGGATGTTAAGTTGACTAGTGTAAAAATGTGAATTGGCGCTTAAGTGCCAGATCCGGCGCTTAAGCGTGACAGTTTAAACATGTGCGAAATTAATATTATAGAAGGTTTAACTGCCAATTAGTTTGTAAAAACATTCCAAGGCAGTTTCTAAACATGTCTAGGAGTTATTGGAAGGATTTAGGCCTATAAATAGAAGGTTTTTGTGAAGGAATTTCAGCCCAGATCATTTCTAGCCCTAAAAGTCTAAGATAAAGTGAGATTTAGGGAAAATGTCTTCATGGGAGATGGATTTGAAAAAGAAGGAAGAAACCATGAGGAAGAGGTTCATTTGTCAAAGTGCATAAGAGATTTATAACAATTTCTTAATCGTTAGTATTGAAGGGATATCAGAGAAGATCAACAAAATTGAGAATACTATGGCTTTATTGGAGACCAAGGTACTTCAGTTGCATGCACATCTAGAGCATATTGGATGGCAATTGAAGATGCAATTTAGCCACACAAGTTATATAGAGGAAGAAGATAAGGCGATGTTCATAAATTATAGGTGGATTAAAGAAGATAGTATTAGAGCTCGTCACCACCGTTCGTTTTATGAACTCTATATTCCTGGAGAGACTAATGAAATACAGAAATTTTTTCCTTCAAATGAAGAATGAAATTAAATTTAGTGTTTGAATTTGTGTGTTAGAAGTTGTTGTTTTCAAGTGGTTTAGTGTTTAAGTCTTGTTTTTAGTATTTATGACTTCTTATATGTGTTTAATTGTGAAATGATAGTTGTGTATTTGTATTTAGAAAAATTTTCTCATTCAAGGCTATTTGAAGTGAGAATTAAGTGTTTAAGTGTATTTGTACATGTTTGTGAATTAATATAAGTTTATTTGTGTGAAAATTTGCATTATTTTTAGCCTCGAATTGAAATAGATATCATAGAGAAGTTTGAGAGAGAGGGCGAGTTATAGGAAGTTGAAAATAGTCATTAAGTGCTATGAGATCATTTAGGGGTGGTTTAATTAGGCAAATAGTGCATTTTACTTTAATTTAAAAATTTTGAAAATTGTACATTGGCGCCTAAGCGCCATATCTTGCGCTTCACATCTCGTGCTTAAGCGCGAGCTAACCCAAGAGCTTTACCCGCGCTTCAGCGCCATTTACCCGAGCCTAAGCGCCATTTACCCGCGCTTCAGCTCCGGTTCACAAAAAGCGATTCGCAAAAGATTAAGAGTGAAATTTCAGCCCAAAAATCACCATTTTTAACGCCACCGTCTCCTTCAACCTTTCAAGTTAGTGATTTTTGAGGGCTAGCACAAATCTTAAGTGAGGATTTCTTGGTGGAATCAAGTGATATCTGCTAGATCCAAGTTACTTTAGGTAAGAGCTTTACTTTTATGCAAAAAATTTTGGACTTTCACTATGTATGTTGAGCACATTTGGAAAAATTCAAAAATTCACTATTCATGATGAAAAATGAGAAAAAAATCTATGGAACTTGCATGGGAAGTGTAGTTTATACTTTGGAAGTTTAGTTTAGTAATTTAGACTTGATTTTTGAAGTTATTTTTGGAATTTATAAAATTTGTAGAATGACACCAAGAATGAAGAGGAGCAAAGGAAAGAGCCCTTTTGATTCGAGTAAATTTGTTAGTTTGAAGGCTTAGGATCGGTACAGTGATGTGTTGCAATCACAGAAACTGATAGAGGAGTGGTGTTTTAGGAATCCAGGTGGAGAAGTAGAGGATTTGATTGTTTGCCGATAGTGGGAATGATTATATTGTTTCTCTGCTGTGACAGTTATTTTTGTTGTTAAAGAGTTCTATGCAAACCTCCCTGAGGCTGAAGACAATAGAGTCATGGTTCGAGGAAAGTTGGAACCTTTTTCACCGGAGGTAATCAACTTGTTTTATCATCTGCCACCTGACACGTTATGTTTTTATGCAAATTATAGTCCGACTGAAGCGAAGTTAGACGAGATTATTTCTTACTTGACTATTGGAAGAGGAATTTGGAAGATCACTAATGAGAGGAGAGTCAACTTCCCAACTTTAAAGTTATGTGCACCTTCAAATGCCTGACACTATTTTGTTGCTGCTTGTCTGCTACTGACAAATCAACTCAGTGAAGTGACCAGAGAGAGAGAGAGAGAGATGTTAAATTATTGTATCCAGGAAGGAAAGCTCATCAACATAGGAGCTTTGATTTATTAGACTATCATCAGTTCTGTCACTACCGACATTACTGCAGGTCTGAGATTTTCTTCCTTGATCTTTTCTTTGGGTGAGCAGGCTGGAGTTAAATATGATAGCTGGGATGAAGTGTTGTTACCTCTAAAGCCCATCACTAAGGTGAATGTGAAGACTTATTCTGAGCATTCTATTTTTGGCTGAAGAGGAGGATTTTCTAGGAGTTATGGAATGGAGACGTCTGCTACTTCTACCTCTGCTACTTCTACATCTAGACCACCTACCTCACGTGCTTATACATCTAGAGGTAATTCTACTGAGACCCAAGATCAATTATAGCAAAGGATGATAGGCCATATTAATTTTACCGCTGATAAAGTTCATAATTTAGAGCGTTTTACAGAGCATACTGATAGGTATAGTAGGAGAAAGAGTGATTATGAAGTGAAATTCCACTCATCTCTGGAGAACCTAATTAGGAGTGACCCAGGAGTGCAATTTCCTCCATATCCTTGATATCCTGATTATGAGCCTGCAGAAAAATGGTATAGCGGTGGTTCAGAAGATGAGGAGTAGAATTGAGAGATTTTTATGTTTATAATATGTGTTAAACTATGTGCTTTGGACTTTAGATTTATGATGTGTTGTTTATTTTTATGTTGTGGACTATGTGGTGTGGTACAACTACATTTGCATCTTTGTGATGATATGTACTATGTATTGTGTTTTGGACTTTTGTATTTTATTGTTATTGCAATGTTTGTGTTAGTTAGTAGTTTATTTTAAAATTCTAGGGTAGTAGCTGTTGTGAGTTTTGTGATTTAGTTAGTTTAGAACTTAACTTAATTCTATATCTTTTGAAAAGATGAAAATCTTGCTAACTTAGGTCTTAAATATTAAATTTTATAAACCACCACCCTGTATTTTTTTAATCATGTTTGTAAGTTTGTTTTTATGTTGAGATTGTGAAGTCAAGTTAGTGTGTTAGTTTGCTTTTATGTTTATACCCACTGTTTATAAGTCTATTGAATCTCTATATGTTGAATTGAAATGAAAATATTAGAAAATTTGATCAAAATTAATTTTACTCTTGTTTTTAGTTTTATACTTGTATCATTAGGGTATAAAAATTCCTGTTAGCAGTTATTTTAATTTTCATTCCTGCTTATATATATTTGATGCTAAACTGTTTAATCTATTAAAAAATTAAGTTTGGGGGGATTAAATATATTTTAAAACATGAATTTTATTTGTTCTCAAATGAACTACAAGTGAATTTGATTTGAAAAGAAAAACTGATCATGTATATGAAGTTACATTAGGGAAGTAAATTTTGATTTTAGAAATGAGTAATAAAATTTAGTTGAAATTTTGAGTAATGAAGAAAACCTTTAAGTTAAAAGTTTTTAGTGCAAGAAACGATTAATATAAGTAACTATCTTTAATATAAAACATTGTATTTTTGAAAATTTTAGAAATTTAGAATATTATTTTTAATACTTACATTTCTTTAATTCAAAATAATTTTCAAAGCTATTACTATATTTTTAAGTAAAATTTTTTTATCAAGACTTTGCTTTAGGAAAGGAAAAGTGGAATTCAAAATTATTAAAGGTCTATCCAGATATAGTTATCCTTGCCTAAAACAAAGAAAAAGAAAAGAAAAAGAAAAAGAAAAGGAAAAGAAAAAGAAAAAGAAAAAGAAGAAGAAGAAGAAGAAAAAGTGAGGGAGGAGAAGCTTGAGGATTAGTGCCTAATAAAAAATTGGTTCAACATTTGATCTTTTTAAAGTATAAGACTTGAGAAAATCTTAAGCTTATAGATATAATAAGTAAGTAAAATTATTCTTAATAAAAATTTATAAGTGGAGATAATAAAAGGACTAAATTTGAAATTTGGAAGACTTATAATATTTCTGAATTAGATAGGAGCTCATATTTTCATCTTTCTTAACATTAAAAATTTCTAAACTTTAAGTTGGTCTCATTTATTGAATATTTTTTTTTTAAATTGGACTACTATATTTCTAAATCTAAATTTTATTAACTCCTAAAGAACTCATATACATATCATACATATTTAGTTTTTAAAGATTGAAGTGTCACTTGAGGACAGGTAACATTTTAAGTTTTGGAGATTTTGATACTTCTAAAATATATAGTGTTTTTAAACACATTTTTATACCTATTTTTTAGATATTGCTCTTTAATGGAAGGTATTTTTGTGTTTTTCTTTCAGGTACAGATAAAAGGTGAAAAAAGATTAAAGGAGCGAAAAATGATCAAATTTGGAGCAAATAGGCGAAAAATGTGCCAAAGCGTTTTGACGCATAAGCGTCAGATCTGGCACTTACGTGTCGCGCCTAAGCGCCACGCCTAAGTGCCAGAGGCCTCGCGCTTAAGATTCAGTGGCAGTTATTGGATGAGTAAATTTGGTTTTTCCGAATTTTGAAGAGGTTTTTGAGGTACCTATTGGCTTAACAGGTGGTTACAACCACCGTGGACAAAAATTATTGCGAAAAGATGCATCGCTTGGAGATATACATTGATGCAAGACACATTTTAAGAGATACCAATGCACCTATTGAAGAATTATAAAAGAAGGAAGATTAAGACTTGACAGTACTGGGAAAGTTTTGAAAGTTCTAAAATTGGGGAAATAGTTGGAGAGATTTTCAGGCAACACATATTTATCCCTTTTATTTTAGTTTTATACTATGAGTGTTGTAAAAGAGAAGAGATTCAAAGGAACTTCAAGAGTTTGGTGGAGGACTTGAGATAAGTTTTTATCTTTTGTTTTATAATACTTTTGATTTTAATTAAGACTTGTTGTTGGTTTGAAAATGATTTCTACTTTTAAACTAAAGTGTGATTTTATTTTCTCCATGGATTCTGAGTAGTTTTCTTTTCCTTTCTTCTTAAAATGATAAGTAATTAAGTATTGGATGGAAGTTGTGGAGAGTATTGATCTTTAATGTTGGAAGAAGTTGTGATGATTTAAATTTATGTACTTCATTTACTTCTTGATTTAGCCAATCCAGATGTTAAAATTTGTTGTAAGAATATGTAAGAACCGGGCTGACATTGTCTCAGTCAACAATTAGAAAGAATCACATGAGGTTGTATGAATGAGAATGTAGTTCATATGATTGAGTATAAATAAATAGGGAAATATTCACTGAAGGGTGTAGAGTTAGAGGACTTTAATGTGACAGGTTAAAGCCCCCAACTTGGTTTATTGTTTTAGGTTCTGATACGAGATGTTAGCCCCCAAGAAAAGGGAATCGAGAGAACTCTAGAGAGAGAGCTACTATCTTCCCTGCCTAGCTGGTCTTCAGAACTATTCAAACTTTAAATTAGCCAATGTTCTTTATAGCATCTCTAGTAAGCGTAAAAAATATTATTGCTCCTATTTGACACAACACAATATGCATTCTTCCACAACAGAATTCCTATACTTTTACTGATTCATGATAAGGAGAAAGATATTTTCATATTTAGTTTTTTTCTTCTACAAAAAACTCAAGTTATCTTTTTAAGTTTGTTCTGTTTTTGTCAAAATATTAAAATTACCAAAAATTATTAAACTTTCTTTACCGTGAAAATGTCTTTAGTTTAAAAATTGTCTTTTTAAAAATAGAAAGTTTTCCAAAAAGTACATATTACATATCTTCCCTGTGGGTTCGATATTTAGGTCTTAATAAAAAAGTCTTATATTACTTGATAACGATACTTATACTTGCATAGCATCCCAATATATATAAATTAAAAGTTAAATTCTTATTTTTCTTCAAGATCAAGTTTTTGGTTTTATTGCAAAATAAGAAAATATAAGTAAAAAATATAATCAAAATTATTGTTATACTATTGCATATAAGTAGTTATTGGGGATCACGTTTTTGATTAAGCATTAGATCACCCTCATCTTTCTCCTCCTTACACTCTGCTCCCACCTTAAAACCTTGAGAAAAGTAAATCTCATTTTTCTCCCACTTCCTCCCATCTGTCACCTTCATGAGCTTCAGCTTTTCTTACTCACCTATCCAGTGTACAATGTAAACATGGTCGCACAAATCATAGAGACATCACATGGATGACAAAGGAGTTGCCATGGTCCCGAAAGATCTACCTAAGGTGACCCAAGACCGCACGCCCAACCGACTAGTCCAACGAACCAAGAATGTTGTTCATCTCAGACGGATGAGGTGGTAGATCACTCTTGAAGAACACACCTAACTAGGTCCACTCGGACAGGAACATAACCCTCTATCTCAGATGAATCAAGAGAGTGAAACAAATCTCCTGGTTATAAGATGGTAGCAAATAGCCACCCGGGCTGGCAGCCGCCCGTCTTGGCGGCCGTCTGACCAAAAAGCCTCCAAGTCAAATGGTCGTCTGACCACCTTACTCCCATCCTAATAGCTACTCGGTCGCACCCGTCGGTCCCATGGGTGATATTCATGTATGAATTAAAATTCACTTCTCCGTATCTATGTATTCTAAGGTAACAATGTGTAAATGTACAACGATCCATTCCTATAAAAAGGGGTTCAAACTCATGAATAAAGGTTATGCAAATTTACTGTTCTTTACTGTGTCATTGCTCTCTCTCTCCCTCCCTCTCCCTCTCCCTCTCTCTCTCCCTCTCTCTCTCTCTCCCTCCATCTCTCTCTCTTTCTTTCCATAGTGCTCTATTCCGTAGACAGAGGTGTGATGAGTGTGGAACCATTGTCAATAAGAAGAGGAGCACAGTGATCATGGAGAGAAGGGAGCAACTGAAGAGTAATATCCAATTTAGATCCCACACAAAAAGAGACAGATTCCCATATTATACGGTAGGTTTCAAGTTAAGATAGCATAGGATCCACACAAGAAAAAAGGCAACGTGTGGGATACAATGAGGCATTGTCACTAGAGACCCCACTCAATCTCGTCCCGGTGGATTTCTTTCATGTCTTCAAGATAGTCCCAACTTTATTCAAGAGAATAAATGCCCCCCAAAGAAGATTCTAGAAGAGGACCTAGATGGACAAGCTACAAAACCCCACATCTATGCAGAGGAGAGGAGGTTATCCCTTCATCACGTTCATGGATGACAACCTTCCCCAACGGGGAAACCCCTATGATGAAGTTATAGTTGTTACGAGGATAATTGACAACTTTCAAGTCAGGTGTATCTTCATTAACACTGACAACTCCATGAATGTTTTGTTCAAATCCGTATTCGATAAGCTTAACCTTTAGGCTGACCAGTTGGTAGCATCGGTCGTCACCGTTTTCAATTTTTCAGGCGAAAGGAAGGAGGTGTTAGGCATAACAATCTCCTAAGGCAAAGGAGAGATGTAGTTCTTAAATATAGAAGATTTCCTGGTAGTGGATTCACCCCCAACCTACAATGTCATTTTTAATTGCCTGCTCTTGAACTACTTCAAAGCCATTGTGTCTACCTACCGCGTTACAATCAAGTTCTTGAGAGACGACTAAATAATCACTATCGGGGGAGATTTGGAGTAGTCTTGAGTATGCTACCTCTGGGTGGTTGAGAGCATAGAATAGGAGCCGCTCGACTTATAGAATTGGAAGGAGGGCGGCCAGACTAGCAAACCACCTAAGAGGTCCATGTCGGTGAGGACGAACCTGGTAAACCTTTTCTAACAGTTGACAGTTTCAAAGCAAGATGTTAGGAGCTTCTAATTAAAACAATTTGGAATCACCATGATGTCTTTACCTGGTCTGCCATAAAGATGCCCGGAATAGCAACTCATGTTGCCTGCCACAGATTGAACGTGAGCCCCACATTTCGGTTGATTTAATAGAAGGCAAGGAACTCACTGACTGCGCTAGCTGAGCCTATAGGGGCAGAGGTGTTGAAATTGTAGAAGGTAATGTACATCCGAGAGGTCTAGTATCCCACCTACTTTTAAATGTCATCATGGTACAGAAGGCCAATGATAATTTCCAGCTGTGCATTGACTTCATGAACTTAAACACTGCCTACCCAAAAGACTGCCACTCATTGCCAAGGATCGACGCACTTTAGGATACGACCGTAGGCTACTCAGTGATGAGCTTCTTAGATTCTTTCATAAGTTATCACCAAATCAGAATGAGTCAAACAAATGCTAAAAATAACTGCCTTCATTACTACAGAGGGAGTATTCTGTTTCGTAGGGCTTAAGAATTTTGGGGCCACATACCAACAGTTAAAGGATGTTATTTTCAAAAATCAGAAAGAAAAAAGTATTGAAGTCTAAGTTGATGATATTATTATGAAAAGCTGAATGACAGAAAAACATGTAAGATTTAAAAGAAACTTTCCAAACATTAAGAAAATTTAATATAATGTTGAACCCCATGAACGTTCAGATCCTCGACGGGCAAGTTCCTAAGTTTTCTCAAGACTGCCAAAGACATAAAGGCAAACTCTGAAAAAATTGAAGTGCTAATTGATATGCCTCCCCACGAAACACTTGAGAGTTTGAAGAGTTGATCTGTCAAATCTTAGTGCTGAGTCAATTTATTTCTTAGCCAGGTGATAAGTGCGTTGCATTCTTCGAAACTCTTTGAAAACCATGAAAGTTTCTGGTGGACCAATGAATACTAGCAGGCTTTTCATAACCTTAAAGATGTTTTTTTTTCACCAACACACCTCCAAAGCCAAAAACCAAATGAAGCATTCTTTCTATACTTGGGAGGTAAGAATCAAGGAGATGAGCTTCGTATTTTTTCAAGAGGAGTTGGAGAGGCAATTTTCAGTCTACTATATCAGTAGTGTTCTCCAAGGAGTGGAGGTCAGGTTCCCAATTATGAAAAATCTAACCTTTTCTCTAATTATTTTATCATGCAGGTTATGATCCTACGTCCAGACGCACTTAATCTGAGAAACCACTAACCACCAGGTGAAGTAAGTAGTCACTCAACCATAACATTCTAGTCAACTACTCAAGTGGGGAGTTGAACTAAGTAAGATCGATATCACTTTTGTTATTCGGATAGTCATAAGAGCTCAGGAGGTCACAGTTTTTTTGACCTATTTCTCGAAGCAATGAAGCACAACCGGAGAGAGTCAAGACAAGCAATAGGAGTGGATCCTACAGGTGGACGGTGCCTCTAATATGACTAGAGTAGGACTTGGGCTCGTCATGAGCTACCTTGCAGAAGAACACGCATATCATTCAATTATGGTATAGTTTGCAGTGACAAACAACCAAGCTAAATACAAAGCCTGATCTTCCACCTGCAACTAGCTTACGAAATGGGTGTCCGGACTCTCATTGCATAGTTGGACTCACAACTCCTGGTTAACCAAATAAATGGAGAATTCAAAGCCAAAGATGACACAATGAAGAGGTACCTTAACAAGGCATTGGTGAAGATCTAAAAATTCACTCAATTAAGAATCCAACACATCAATAGAGAAAAAAATCATGCGGTCAACTTGCTATCTCGATGTATTCACTTAGTGAATAGAGAACCTTAGATACTCTACTGACTGGTCATAAAAAAACCCAAGGTCATTGTGGTGGAGATCGGGTAGTGTTGACCTCAATTTTGGATGAGGTCTAGAAATTTCTTTAGTATCCTAGGTCTAGCCATAGGACTTTCCTATTGACTAGTCTTAGAAAACTAGAAAAGGTACCCTCACCATTAGAAACTCAAAACTCTTCTCTTTACTCAACTTGAAGTTCCACATATTGGTCCTAACCTCTAGCACTTAGTAGGTAAGATCATTATGAGGGAACTCAAGGAGATTTCCTATAGGGCTACTTGACCTTAGGATTGACCCTGGGTGTTGGTTTGGAGCTAAGGTACACAAGGCCCTCACAAAACCCTCACATGACCCTCATCATACCCTCACCATACCCTCACAATACTTTGGCTAAGACCAATATATGGGGACCCAAAATTGAGATTTCATTGGTCCATGACTCATTCAAAATGGTTCTCTACCCAATTGCACTTGAAATGCCCAACTTGGCCTTTTGCCCCTAGGCACCTCCAAATTACCTAACTGCCATTGGGACCCAAATTTGGCCAAAATTCTTAAATTTTGCCAAAATATCCAAAACTGATCAAAACTTATTCCAAACACTTTGAATACATCCAAATTTGCCAAAACTGACAAAAATTTCCAAAAATGGCCAAATTACCGAAATGCCCCTCCATAACCCAAAAATCCAAAAATTCCCAAAAAATCCCAATAAATCCAAAATATTTCAAATTTCATTTTGTCCAACTACACCATGGTCCAATTTGGTCAATTTAACCATCTTTGACCAAAACCCCCAATTTGACCCTTAAAGGCTTAATTTAGGTCTAAATCCAAACCCATCAAAACCCATTCAAATTGACTATCAAATCAACTTCAAAATAACTTTCATCCTTCATGAAAGTTGTTCATCATGATGTTTTACACCAAATAAAATAATCAATTTGGACTTAGCCCATGGCTAGCCCAAGTTTGACCCAAACTTAGCCCAACATGCTTAAAATGAGTCAAAAATAAAAAAATCCACCAAATTGGTTAACCAATTGACCTCAAAATGACTTTCACCCTTCATGAAAGTTGTTCCCATGGTCTCCTACACCAAATTCCATAGTTAATTGGGCCAATTGACATGCCTAACCTAGTCTAAACACAAGATTTGATCATGTGCACCTTTTTGGACTTATGGTCAAATCCAAATCAATTAAGCTTGGTATGGTCAAATGAGCCTTACCATGACTCACCTTAGACTCTAGGGTTGAGTTTAAAGCCAGTCATTAACCATGGGTTAGCCATGATATTTATCCCTTAGGTAAATATTTTTTTTTTAAAAAAAGGATAAGTTTCATGCAAATTACTCCCCAACACATGTCAATACTCTATGGTGCCATTTTTCTTGCTCATCATGAGCTTTAGAATTCATCTCCAAGCATCCCAACTAATCTAAATCTATAAAAAAGCCATGGCCATGGCTATGGAA
>NEWO01000675.1:218211-269879 GCA_003013225.1 Phalaenopsis aphrodite | reverse complement strand
GCTCTTTCATTTAAACTATGAAAATTATGGGGTCAGTTTGACTTCATTTTTTTCAAAACTAAAAATTTTTAAACGTCCTTCCGAAGCGGGCAACGGGATTTCAATTCCGATGACCGACAGCTTATTACGGGCAAACCCCACACCAAAAATAGTGCCGACAGGTAGCCAGAAGCTAGACTGTCCCATACCTTAAGTACTTGGAAATGGGAGATAACACAGAAGAGACCACAAACCATAGGATATTCAAATTCAAAGTCACACAGTACCTATTGATGGAGGGAATTCTCTTTTGAAAATTAACAACATCAATATATTTGAGGCATATAAATGAAAAGAGGTGGGGGAGATCCTCTGGGATATTCACTCGAGAGAATGCAAAGATCATTATGGTGGAAGGAAACTACACATTAGATCTAGTGACAGAGTTATTTTTAGTCAACACTTCTAAAGGATGTCGATACGTTCTCTAGGAGGTGTAAATAGGGACAAAAATATGGTTCATTGTAATAGCAATCAGCTCACAAGTTACAACCGATCACCTGTCCACAACCCTTAATTGTTTTAGGCGTGGACATCTTGGGACCATTCCCACCCTCCAAAGGATAGCTTCATTTCCTCCTAGGGGCGGTAGGTTATTTTTCAAAATGGATTGAGGCTAAAGCTCTTGGCTAGATCACAACAGATGTTGTTCAGAATTTCATCTTGATTGACTTGATTTGTTGCTTTACACTCTCTCATGGAATGGAGGCCATGCTACCAGTCAAGTACAACCATCATAGCCAACAAGTCCAAGTGGCTACAATGTTCGATGAAGAAAATCTTTCAAAATAGTATAAGCCAAAAAAAGATGGAACGTTGCTGGCACTCAACCTTATAGAAAAAGCCTGAACACATTCAACCCTATGGCTGGAGAAGTCAAGAGAACAGTCTGATACTACAATCAACACGTCCAAGAAAAGGTTTTCTCTTCTGTAGACCTAGTACTAAAGATGTTCAACCCTGCTATGTAAGGACAAGTGGTAGGAAAGCTAGACCAAACATGGATTGGTCTCTATATCATCGACCGACAGGTGAGACCCAAAGCATACAAATTAAAGGCCTATGTAAGGAATGAGGTTGCCTTGTGTTGGAGTAGAGATGATCTCAAGAAAATTTTTCCATAATTTCCACTTTATATACCATATGGGCGATCTTGAATACAAATTCTTCACATTGTTTGCATACTTAGATTCTCTTCCGTTCAAAATATGTATACAACTATCAAGTGTCATACTGACTGAACGTCCAAGACTTTCAGATTAGAAAGACACTTGGGGAACTTTAATATGTACATTGAAGACAACTATCCGTGGCACCAAGATCTCCTTATTGAGCACCGGTTGAAGACATCCAACCATAATGTGAAGATTGCTCGGTTGAGCCCCAAATGAAGAATAACTAGTCATGGCATCAAGGTCCCCCGACTAAGCCCTAAATGAAGAACAACCAATGTGGCACCAAGATTTCTTGACTAATACCAAATGAAGACAACCAACCGTGGCACAAAGATCGCCCAATTGAGCATCAAGTGAAGAACAGTCAGATGTGATGCTAAGATCGCCTGGTTGAGTCCCAAATAAAGATAGTCAACCCTGGTAGTAAGATCGCCCAATTGAGTGCCAAATGAAGAACAACCAATCATGGCGCTAAAATTGCCCAATTGAGTCCTAAAATGAAGGCACCAAGTCGTGGTGTCAAGAATGCCTTGTTGAGCACCAAATGAAGATAGCTAGCCATGACACCAATATTGTCTGGTTGAGCTCAAATGATGAAAGGCGGATCAAGGCTCCAAGATTGCCTGATTCAACTCGAGACATTAAGAATAGCGGGTCATTGTTCCATGATTTTCTGGCTGAGCCTCAAATAAGGACAACCAGCTGTGACACCAATATTGTCTGGCAGGGCAGTGATATGTGATGGCTGTCAAGTGTCGCATGTTGCCTGTCTTGTTATCATCAGATTGTTGTCATTGTGGGGTGGAGTCACTAGTTTGTTTACCATTGCATAGCCTCTCTCTCTCTCTATTGATGTGGATGATCTAAAGAGAAAAGAGATTGGAGGGATACGACATAAAATGATGGAGAAAAATAAAAAGGAACACGTCGGGAAGCTTTCGTTAGGTAAACTTTGTGTGATAGCTTCAAGGTGTATGTTCGAGGTAAGATCGGCTTAAGAGACCTTGGAGGCATACTCGCAAAGAAGAATGAAAGCAAACTCATGACAAGTGATTCAGGTTGTTATACATGTTCACTTCTTTCTGTAAGGCAAGACCCTATAGTGCATTACAAATTAAGTACCGGAGATACTTAAGAAAACTCTTGATTAAGGTTATAACTCATCTTGAGAAAGTTTGAATGTCATTATTTTCAAGGTAAGAGTATCGAGTCCGATCCTAAGGGTAGTGGATGCTTTTAGGCTCAGAAGATCCCTGTCAGGATCTTAAACTATTCAACATTTTTATTTGAGGTTCATCTTCTGCTTCAAGTTTTGAATGTTTGTCCTAGCAAAATAGAGTTAGCACACCCTAATAATTATTGGTCAATTTTCTTTCTTTTGAAAATATATTTAATTTAACTCATCCAATATATATATATATATATATATATATATATATATATGGAAAGGAGCATTAGTTGGGTCCCTACGTTTTAATGACAAAATATGGGTACAAAAAAGAGTTGGGAGAGGAATCTCTACTATCAAAACACAAAAAGTACTCACTCAGAAGGGGGTTCCTCTTCCACTTTAAAAATCCACACAAAAAAAAACAAAAGAAAAAACCTAAATATAGAATAGATCGTATACCCATCAAAACAAAAAGTATATCCAAGTATTTGTACCAAAAAATGCCAAAACAAGACAACATCCATGAAACCGCGAGCCGTCGTGAGCTGAAAAGCAATTATAGGAACATAGTTTTGTGTATACAGCGTTAGAAGAAGTAAAGAAAGGCCCGAGTCATCCAGATCAATATCAGCTAGCCTACAAACAAGCAAAGTAGGCTCCGAAAAGTAATGAGAATCAAAGCAAGGTAGCCCATAGGCCTGTTCATCTAGCTCAATATCAGCTAGCTTGCAAACAAACAAAGTAGACTCCAAAAAATAATGAGAATCTAAGCAAGGCAGCCCACACACATGTTCAAAAGCAAACAAAAGTAGTAGGGGTCCTCCCAGTGAGACAACCACAGTGAAAGAAATAGGAGAACATAAGTGAAAATCTGCAAGCTTCATCATCTGTGGCCACAACCGTAAAATGGAATTTCTACAGTTAAAACTCGAGCGACACCAATAGAAGGCAAAGAAAATCATCAAAAAAAAATCCACAAGCAGATAAACCTCATAAAATTGCTGAAAGATAACAGATGGAGGTAGTGACCTGCCAAGTCCTCTCAAAACTGGATAGGATTCCCCAGCTATTAAAACCACAAAGGGTACTACTAAGGGGCTTTGAAAAAATATAGTGAAATAAACCAATAACATGAGGGGAACCAACACTCACCAGACTAGGTAGAAAACCCTAGTTATCAAAAAAAATTTTAGAACATAGCAGAAGACCCCAATTGACCAAACAGTAATATATTAAAGAAATGGGCTTAATGAAACCACACATCAGCTCCAACCGAAAACCAACAGCTACAGAGAAACATAAAAAAACCATAAAAAATTACTTGTAGCAATCCATAATCATATCTTGAGGAAAGGTAAATCTAGAGAGTCTCCCAACAAGAGACATTTTAAATGTTGTGTTGGTGTAACACCAACTATAATGCTACCCGCATCTTTACCTCTCCTAGCCAACCAATCAGCAGGGGAATTACCTTCACAAAAAAATGTGGGACAAAAAAATTAATATGTTATACTTATCAATAAGCTCTCTAATTCTATTCCAAGTACCCAACATATTCCACTTGGGTATGGAAGCCACATCAAAATCCTTGTAAAGAGTAATAGAATCAATCTAAAAAATAAGATTAGAGAAATTACAGAAGATTGCAACCTGCAGAGACAATAAAAATGCCCTCTACTTGGCCTCCAAAGGAGAAGAGGCAAAAATTAGTGAAGCGAAGAAACAAGCCCAAGTGATTACGAAAAACCCCTCCAGCACCAGCCGCCGTGGAATCCCATCTTCATTCAATATTAATTTTGATCCAACCCATGAGAGGGGATTGCCACTTAATTAGAGTGACCATCCTACCCACCCTAGGTTGAGACATAGCACAACTCAGGCTAAAAATGCAGCAGATCCAATGAAAATAAGCAAGTGTGTGAGATACAATAGTAGTTGGAGTCAAACCCAAATTTTGATAATTATGATCATTTCAGACCACCCAAATTAACCAAAGCACAAACAAAAGAAAATATGCTCATTTTGCATCCACCTGAGCAGTAGCTCTCCAGTTAAGGAGATAGTCACTAATAGAATTTCTATTTAACTAGTTCATATGAAAATGCTGGCCCAAAGCAGTTCAGACCTCTCTGTCGTAAGAACGTTGAAAAAAGAGGTGCACCATAGATTCCTCCTCCATTTTACATAAGTAACATTCAGAAGCATACTTCAGACTTTTTAGTTTAAGAATATCATCAAAGGGTAGCATGTTAGTAAAATACTCCAAAGAAAAAAGGAGATGAAGGAGAAAGAAAAGCATTCCAAATATCTTTCAACAAGCGCTAGTTACCTTAATTATAGAGGCTCAAGTAAAGCAATTTAGTGGGAGAGATAGGAGAGGAAGTTTTCCAAAGAGGAGTGTCCTTTAATCTCATATTTATAGGAATTTTAGTGAACTGAGTAGTTTTATTACCCATAAGAGAAATAAATTTGTTAACATCCCAATTCTCATCAAGCCAATAATCAGAAATAAGCATTTGTTGTTATGAGGTGTTTGAGCAGATAAATTCCAGTCTCCCAAACCCCATTGATCGTGCCAAAAAGAGATATTTTCCACTCCGATATCCCAAAAATAAAAATTACTGGCCACTGAACTAACTTTTAGAATTACTTTCCAAAGTTTTGAATCCCCCACTTCCCATTGAATTATGATCGGATTTAAATGAGCACAATATTTATGATGGAGGAATCTAGTCCATAAAGAACATTTAACACGGAATTTAAACCAAATTTTGAGCATAATAATTTCAAAATTTTGTTTTAAACTCTTAAAATCTAAACCTTCAGCGGATATATGCTTGCAAACCTTAGAGAAAGTAGCCTAATGTTTTCTAGATTGAGTGCCTCACAAAAGAAAGCGATTAAACAATATCTTCAACACAATCTGTGTGCTCTTTTTGAGATTCAAAACTTTTAAAGAATACAAAAGAATGCTCAGAAAAAGACTTTTGAGAAGGGTGATGCATCCACCATTAGAGAGAAAAGTGTTCCTCCAGTCATTAATTCTATGTTTAATTTTATCCACCACTTCATTTTTTTTAGACGTCCCCTAAGCAAATTAACTCCCAAATATTTGAGAGACAAAGAGGCAGCATTATAACTAGTGTAAGAAACAACCCAAGTAACATTGGAGCTATTAACAAATTTCCCAAAGTATAGCTTGCTTTTTTCCTTATTGAAGAATAAGCCAGAAGTATCTTGAAAAACATCAAGAACCTACATAAGGGCTTTAATAGTTGATTTACTAGCATTAGTGAAGAGTATGCATCAGTCAAATGGCTAACCAAAATTGATGATTTATGAGAGAATTGAGTATATGGCTTATTCATTTGCATCTGAATGATTAAATGAGAGAAATAGTTAAAAGCTATGACCAAAGTAGTAGGGGATAAAGGGTCACCCTGCTTGATACCCCTAAAAGTATAGAAAAAACCAGAGGAGTCACCATTGACAAGGATAGAGTAGTGATTATTCTCCAACCATCTTCGAATTAAAGAGCAAAAATTATTTTGAATGACATGGGCCTGTAGAATATGAATAATGAAATCCCAACTAATAGTACGAAAAGCCTTTTTAATGTCAAGTTTAAGAACCATGTTTCCACCACGACATTTTTTGTCAAGATCTTCAAGAAGCTCTTACAAGAGTAAGATATTGTCAGTTATTTCATGCCCCTTTATAAAGACAGATTGATACGATGAGATAATATTGATAAGAAGAGGTTGTAATCTAGAGATAAGTATTTTGCTAATGACTTTAGAGATAACAAAAGTGTGGGATATGGGTCTAAATTTATCCAAACTGGTTTTTTCATTACACTTAGGGATGAGCACAATGAGAGAAGAAGTAAATTACCTCTTAGGATCATCGCTCTGAATAAAACTTTGGATAGCTTGAATAACTTCTTTTTTGATGATACCCCATCAAGATACATAGAAGGCTGCAGTGAAACCATTCGGAACAGGAGCTTTATTAGAATTGATATCCTTAAACATAGAGAAAATCTCTTGCTCTATAGGAATATCAAAAATAGATATGTTGGATACATATTCCTATTCCCCAACAAAAAGATCAAAATTAATAAGGAGAGCCTGTGACGTAGCTTAAAAAAACATTAGTAAAATAATCATTAACATTATTACCAATCTCATCTTTATCAGTACGAAGCCTCCCATCATGTGTTTTAATTTTTAAAATAATGTTCAGATTTCTCTTATGCTTGATAGATTTATGGAAGAATTTTGTATTATGATCACCGCTAGTAAAATAAATATCATTTTCTTTTTGCTGTAAAAGATCCTTTTTTAAAGATATAGCTTCAAAATAATTAGTATGAGCTTGAGCTAACTCAGTGACATGATGAGGATAACAAATGACCTGAGCGTCAAGAGTATCCACAACCATTTGAGCTTCCTTTACCTTATTATGAACATTGCTAAAGGTTCCTTTACCTTATTATGAGCATTGAGTAAATTGGGGTGCCTGAAGAAAATTCCACTTATGTAACTTAGCAGCAACCTACTTATGAAGTTGCCAAAGCACAAACCATGGATTACCAAAACCATTAGTGTGCCAAGCCTGCTTAACAGTACTAAAAAAGGTATCATGAGTAGTCTAGATATTATGAAAATTGAAATGATATGTAGCAGGTTTGATTGTAAAAGCAAGAGAAAGTAGAATGAGGTTATGATTCGAACTAGCATAATTTAAATGTTGCGCTTTAGAAATGTGAAAGTAGTTGAGAAAATAATGATTACCAAAGAAATAGTCTAAACGTTGAAAGAGGGATCCCCTACTCTAAGTAAAAGGAGAACCATGTAGTCGAGGTCAAAATGACTAGCCTCAACAATTTTATCACAAAAATGATTGATAAGTGTGAGATCACCACTCCTACCACCTCTCCTTTCAGAGGGTATTATAATCATGTTGAAATCACCTCCAGCAAACCAGTTGTCTTTAATGGTATCTCCCATAAGCAAAATTTTATGCCAAAGAAGGTAAATATCATGAAGAATAGAACTGAAATAGATAAAAGTGGCCTAGGAAACAAAGGTATCCAGTTTAAAATAAACCACACAAATTGCTCCTCATTTTTAACAATATTTAGATCAATGTTGTGTTTCCAAAAGATCCACATTTTGTTATTAGTGTTGCAAAAATGATTGTACTGCTTAAATTTTTTGAAGATACACTCTCTATTAAGCGAAACAAGCGGCTTTAAAGGAACAAAAATAAATAGATTATTGACCCTGCTTAAGTGCTTAGCCTTATTAAGGGTGGAATGGTTTGCCACTCCCATAATATTTCATAACATAATGTTAATAATGCTTTCTCAAGCCACCCCTTCTAGATGACCTAGGCATGGTGCTGAACTATTCAACACCAAAATAATATTTTCCATCCATAATGATGTTCTCTCTATTTAGATGTAAAAGTTCATTTTTTTCTTCTATTTTTCTTTTTTCTTGCTTTTTTCACTAACCATTTATCTTCAAAGACATTGGTAACAACCAAAATAACACCATCAGACACCCCAATTTCCTGACTAGCATGAGTATTGCCTTCCTCAATGGATGAGGCAATGAAAAAACCTTAGGAGAAGAGTGAAGTGGAGTGTCAACAACCTGCAAGGTATCCTACACGGAAGTTATTATATCAGATTCATGGTTAGTAGCAACAATAGGTTCAACAAAAACAACATCGGTAGGAGCAACAATCTCGATGTTCAAGCCATCGAAAGGATTAGGAACTGATCCCGACTGTTTATATGCAACAATATAATAATAACTTTAATCATAATTTTTACTTATATTTCCTTACTTTGCAAGAGAACCAAAACTTGACCCTAAAGAAAATAAGAATTTAACTCTTTAATTGATATATATTGGGATACTACATAAGTATACGTATTTTTATCAAGTAATATATGACTTTTTGATTAAGACCTAAATATGCAATATGCACTATTGAATAACAAACTTTCTATTCTAAAAAGACAATTGCTTAAACTATAGATATTTTCACAGTAATTAAATTCAAATCTCATTTTTTTTGGTATTTTTGATATTTTTAAAAAATAATAACAACTAAATAAGATAACTTGAGTTTATGTAAAAGAAAATCACTTGATATGAAAATACCTTTTTCCTTATCATGAATCAGTAATAAATATAAGAATTACGTTGTGGAAGTATGTTAATTATGTTCTGCCAAATAGGAGCAATTATATTCTTTACCCTTTCTAGAGATGCTATAAAGGACGTTGGCTAATTTAAAGTTTGAATAGTTATGAAAACTTAATAGGCAGGGAAGATACCAGCTCTCATTTTAGAGTTCCCTTGATTCCCTCCACCTAGAGGATAACATCTCGTATCAGAACCTAAAACAATAAACCAAGTTGGGTCTTTAACCTGTCACTTTAAAGTCCTCTAACTCTACACCCTTCATAGTTTATTTCTTTATTATTTGCACTAAATCATGTGAATTAAATTCTCATTCATACAACCTCATGTGATTCTTTCCAATTGTTGACTGAGATAATACCAACCCAGTTCTTACATGTTTTCACAACAAATTTTAACATCTGGATCGGCCAAATCAAGAGGTAAATGAAGTGCACGGAATTAAATCATCACAACTTCTTACAACATTAAAGATTAATACTCTCCACAACTTCCATCCTACTCATTAATTAATTATCATTTTAAGGAGAAAGATAAACAAAACTACTCAGAATCCATGAAGAAAACAAAACCACACTTTAGTTTAAAAGTAAAAATCATTGCAAAACCAACAAGAAATCTCAATTAAAACCAAAAGTAGTCTAAAATAATAGATAAAAACTTATCTCAAATCCTCCACCAAAGTCTTGAAGTTCCGTTGAATCTCTTCTCTTTTACAACACTTTTAAAATAAACTAAAAACAAAAATGGAAAACGTAAATTTGTGTGGTGCTTGAAAATCTCTCTAAAACTATCTCTCAAAACTCCTCAGGACTCCTCTTCAAACTCCTTTTAGAACTTTCAAGCACCCCCTTCAAATGTCTCAACTTCCTTCTTTTATAAATTTCTTAAGAGGTGCCTTGGAAATTCTTCAAATTGTGTCCATATTCGATGTATTCTCCAAGGGATGCCTCCTTTCACACGTCTTTTAATAATATTTTTGTTCTCAGTGGTCATAACCACCCTCTTTAGCCAATAGGTGCCTCAAGTGTCTTTTCAAAATTCAGTCAAATTTATCAAAGGCATATACTATTGCTAAAAACTTTTTTTTAGTTATTGTATTATTAATTTGGGATTCATTAAGAGTTTTACTAGCATAGTAAATTACTTTAAAAATTTTATTATATATTTGTCCTAAAACAACTCCAATAGCATAATCACTAGCATCACACATAAGTTCAAAAGGTTTTCCCCAATCTGGTGAAACTATAATTGGTGCAGTAACTAATTTTTCTTTTAATAACTTAAAAGCTTTTAGACACTCTTCATCAAATTTGAAAGTTGCATCTTTCTCCAATAAATGGCATAAAGGCTTAGCAATTTTTGAAAAATTTTAAATATATCGCCTGTAGAATCTAGCATGTCCTAAAAAACTCCTAATTTCTCTTACATTTGTTGGATAAGGTAAATTAGCGATTATTTGAATTTTAGCAAGATCTACTTTCACATTTTATGATATTTTATGTCCTAATACAATTCCACCTGCTACCATAAATTGACATTTTTCCCAATTAAGGACTAAATTTGTTTCTTCACAATGCTTAAGAACTTTTGATAAATGTTCTAAATAAGAGTCAAATGAAGTTCCAAACACTAAAAAATCATCCATAAATACTTCAATTCCTTTTTTAATTAAATCACAAAAAAATTTTCATCATGCATCTTTGAAATGTAGTAGGGGCATTACATAAACTAATGGGTAATCTTCTAAAAGCAAATGTACCATACAGACTCGTAAAAGTTGTTTTCTCTTGATCCTTAGGAGTTATTTTTATTTAGTGATAACCGGTATATCCATCCAAAAAATAAAATTATTTATGCCCAGCTAGTCTATCCAGCATTTGTTCTAGAAAGGGTAGAGGAAAATGATCTTTCATAGTGGCAAGATTTAATTTTCTATAATCAATGCATATTCGTCACCCTACAACTTATGTAGTAAGTATTAATTCATTATGTTCATTCACAGTCATGGTTACTTCTCCTTTCTTAGAAACAAAGTGAATTGGACTAACTCATGCACTATCTGAAATAGGGTAGATAATTCCAGTATCTAACTAGTTTAAAATTTCTTTCTTTATAACTTCCTTCATAACAGGATTCAATCTCCTTTGAGGATCAGCCTTGAGTTTGCAGTTCTCTTCCATATGAATTATATGTATACAAATTAAATGAATGATTCCTTTAATATCCGTTATTATCCATCCAAAGGCTTTTTTAAAATTTTTTAGAATTTTCATCAACCTTTTTTCTTCTTCTAGCGTTAATTTTGAGCAAATTATAACTGGTACAGTAGAGGAATCTTCTAAAAAGGCATATTTTAAATGATCAAGAATTAACTTCAACTCAAGTTCAGTAGGTTTTTTAATTGATGGATAAAATGATTCATCTTTTCCTATTGTATCCAAAATTTCAAAACTTTCTCAAACATAGTTTGAATCTTCCTTAAAAAGATCTTCACATTGATCTAATTCCTCTTCTTTCTCGTGTTCCAAATCTTTTACTTCAGATTTTTCTTTATAATTAGTTTTAAAATGGCATTCACTCAGTTAACTTATAACATCTATTCTATAACATTCATCGTCTTTACCTTTTGCAGGATATTTCATTGACCTTGAAATGTTAAAAGTAATAGTTTGAACATTGACGTGCATTATTAATTCCCCTTTCTGCACATCTATCATTGATCTTCCAGTGACTAGGAAAAGTTTCCCCAAAATGATAGGTATCTCTTTATCTTCCTCCATATCCAACACAATGAAATCAACAAGAAAGATAAACTGATCCACTTTCACTAGGACATCTTCTATAACTCCTTTAGACTATGTTATTAAATGATCTGCTAATTTTAGAGTTATAATAATTTGGGTTATTTCTCTTAATCACAATATTTTAAATATTGATAATGAGATAAGGTTAATTCTTGCACCTAAATCACATAAATCTTTCTTATAATATATGTCTCCTATCGTACATGGAATTGTAAAGCTATCAGGATCTTTAAGCTTTTCAAGAAGCTTTTTCTGAATAATAGCACTGCAACTCCTCACTAAGTGCAACAGTATCATTATCTTCAAACTTCCTTTTTTTATTGAGAATATCCTTCATAAACTTTACATAGTTTGACATTTGTTCTAAGGCTTCAGCAAATGAAATATTAATTGCAAGCTTCTTAAAATCTCCATAAATTTTAAAAATTTCTTATCCAACTTCTGTTGACAAAGTCTCAGAGGAAATGTAGGTGGTGGGTTTTCTATGTTAAAATTAAGTGGAGAAATAGGTTTTTCAGAATATTTTGGAGCATCCTCTTTTGATTCTTTGATTTCTTCTCTCTCTACTTCAGTTTCTTTTTGAATCCTACCTTCCAACTCTCCTCCTCTCTAAGTTGAACGGCTTTTACTTGCTCTTTATTCTGGTCTTTTGGATTTATTTCAATGTTACTAGGAAGTGTTCCTTGGGATCTATTACTCAATAAATTTGCAATTTGTGCAAGTTGATCCTCAATATTTCTAATTGTAGCCCCTTGACTTTATAACTGATTTCCCATTTGTAACACCACTTCTTATATAGAAAACTTCTTCTACTTAAATTTTGGATTACTATTGAAACCTAGAGGATAAGTAGATCTATAATTATTATTCCCTTAGTTGTTCTAGTTCCCCAATAGGTTTACTTGGTTGTTTCCCCATTGCTGATTATTACCACCCGTAGCATTATTCCAATTGAAGTTGGGATGGTTCTTCTGACTTTGGTTATAATAATTTGAATATGGGCTATTTTGCTTATTATTTATGGCATTCAATGTGCCTAATGATGCTTGAGAATCTACAATTTGGCCTAATGAATTCTCTTCAATCATGGAGATTGGTTGAGAAAAATTCATTGCAAAATGGTCTAACTTCCATGAAATTGCAACAACTTGATTTGCTAACATATTAAATGCATCTGATTCATGAATAGTGGATACTTTCTTTAGATTTACCCTCTTAGAAGGCCATTGAAAATTATTGGTAGTCATTTCTTCAATTAAAGCATAAGCGTCATGAAATGGTTTTGATATCAACGAACCACCAGCAACGACATCGATAATCGATCTAATAGATCCAGCTAATCCATTATAAAAAGTTTGAATTATTAATCAATCTGGTATTACATGGTGTGGATACTTTCTTAAGAGTTCTTTAAATCATTCCCGTGCTTCAAAAATAGATTCCGCTTCAAACTAATTAAAAGATGTAATATCATTTTTAAGCTTTGCACTTTTTGATGGTGGAAAATATTTAGCAAGGAGTTTTTGTGCTAAATCACCCCAAGTTATTATAGATTCAGGTGCTAACAAATTCAACCACATCTTAGTTTTATCCCTCAGTGAGAAAGGAAATAAACTAAGTTATATGACATCATCTGATACACCATCATATTTAAATGTAACACACAATTCTAAAAAATTGGCAAGAAGTAAATTTGGATATTTAGTTGGTGAATTAGCAACTACATTTGGATAATAGCACGTTTAAGGTCAAATGAATTAGCAACTACATTAGGTTTTTGAATACTACAATGAAGCTCATCTACCGTATGGTTGGCATAATCTCTTAAAGGTCTAAACTCTTGATGAATTTCAACATTTTGATTTTTTGGTTTGTCATTTCTATAATTTTTTTAGATTTTTGAAGTTTTTTATTTCTTTTTGTTTTTCTAATTTTCTCAATAGTTCTTTCTAATTCAGAATTGTAGGGTACTAGTCCTTCAGAACCTGAACTACATAGACACTAACATAAAATAAAATAAAACACACAAAACAAATTACTATAACTTTTTAAAGTTTAAATAAGTCTTTCTAAACATAAAAATTTGCTTTTAAATCAATCTTCTTATTTATTTTTCCCCGACAACGACACCAAAAATTTGATCACGACTATATGTATGCAACAATATAACAATGACTTTAATTATAATTTTCATTTATATTTCTTTACTTTGCAACAGAACCAAAAACTTGATCCTGAAAAAATAAGAATTTAACTCTTTAATTGATATATACTAGGATACTACATAAGTATACGTATCATTATCAAGTAATATAAGACTTTTTTATTAACACTTCAATATCGAAACCATAGGGAAATTAGGCAATATGCACTATCGAACAACAAACTTTCTTTTCAAAAAGATAATTACTTAAACTATAGATATTTTCACAGTATTAAAATTCAAATCTCTTTTTTTTTGGTATTTTTGATATTTTGACAATATAATAACAACTAAAAAAGATAACTTGAGTTTATGTAAAAGAAAATAACTTGATATGAAAATATTTTTCTCCTTATCATGAATCAGTAAAAAGTATAAGAATTCTGTTGTGGAAGTATGCTAATTGTGTTGTGTCAAATATGAGCAATTATATTCTTTACCCTTACTAGAGATGATATAAAGAACATTGTCTAATTTAAACTTTGAATAGTTATGAAGACCGGCTAGGTAAAAAAGATACCAGCTCTCACTCTAGAGTTCCCTCAATTCCCTCCACCTAAGAGCTAACATCTCGTATCAGAACCTAAAATAATAAACCAAGTTGTGGGCTTAAATCTATCACTTTAAAGTCCTCTAACTCTACACCCTTCAAAGTTTATTTCCCTATTTATTTGCACTAAATCATATGATATACATTCTCATTCATAAACCCTCATTTGATTCTTTCCAATTGTTGACCGAGACAATACAACCCGGTTCTTACATGTTCTCACAACAAATTTCAACATCTGGATCAGCCAAATTAAGAAGTAAATGAAGTGCATGGATTTAAGTCATTACAACTTCTTCCAACATTAAAGATTAATACTCTCCATAACTTCCATCCAACACATTAATTATTTATCATTTTAAGGAGAAAGATAAAGAAAACTAATCAGAATCCATGGAGAAAACAAAACCATACTTTAGTTTAAAAGTAGAAATCATTGTCAAACCAACAAGAAATCTCAATTAAAATTAAAAATAGTTCAAAACAAAAGATAAAAACTTATCTCAAATCCTCCACCAAATTATTGAAGTTCCTTTGAATCTCTTCTCTTTTACAACACTCTCAAATTAAACTAAAAACAAAAAGGATAATGTCAATTTGTGTGGTGCTTAAAAATCTCTCCAAAACTATCTCTCTAAACTCCTCCTCTTCAAACTCTTTTCAGAACTTTCAAGCACCCCCTTCAAATGTCTCAACTTCCTTCTTTTATAAATCTCTTAAGAGGTGCCTTGGAAATTCTTCAAAATGTGTCCAAATTCGATGTATTCTCTAAGGGATGCCTCCTTTCACAAGTCTTTTTATGATATTTTAGTTCCTAGTGGTCATAACCACCCTCTTTAGCAAATAGGTGCCTCAAATGTCTTTTCAACATTCGACCAAATGAATGTTGTGTGACCCCATTAGCTTCATTTTGCTCATTGGAATGCATATGTGTTGCAGGTGGACAAACAATATCATGTTTTAAGTGAGAATGTAAGCGATAATAGTGAGTAGAAATGTGCCCAAACATTCGATAGTGTGAGTAATATGGTGAATGTTTTTTAATTTCCACCTTTTTGCCAATAACCTTTATGCACAAAACCAATCCAAATTTCATCACAAAAAGGAAAAGTAATATCTCACTCAACCAGTATACGAGCCTCAGAAGACCTGTTCAATAGGAAAGTGGGCCATCCCTTTTTAATGGTTTGCCATAAGTCGCAGCGAGAGAAAATAAGATTTCATGATTCAACAAATGAAATTTTAACCCTGGAAAGCGCAACCAAACCAGAATAGTAAGGGGTTCCGATTTGGGATTAAAATTAGTCATCCACTTCAGAATTTTCATTAGAATGTCATCAATTCTAATAAAATGACGAGAGAATAATCAGGTATAGTCCTCACCATTAGATAACTTAATAAGAATATGTCGCCCATCTAGCAAATCAATTTTCCTAAAACCAATGAGTTTCATAAAATCAAATTCTCTTCTATATAAATCAATTTTAGGGTGTAAAAAAAAATCACCATAAGAGCATGTTGAGCAGAAGAAGCAAGAATGTCGGACTTATCCTAAAAAACAAACATTGCAAGCTTGTCATTCTTTTTCCTAGTTTTCTTAATAAAATTGTACTCGTCACCAACACAAAGGACATCATGAAAGGACTGAGGAAAGAGACCAGAGTTACCAATTTTAGAGGTAAGAGCTTCCGTTAGAGCCTCAGCAAAGGACTGCTCCATCTGAACCCTCAAAAAAGCCCCTCATGGGACAGAAGCTGCAAGAAATTGAAAAAGCCAAAAACACGAGAAACTAATAGTTGAAAATGAAAAATAGGAAAAACACACCAGCAATGAGGGAGAGAGCAAGGATATCACCAACATCAAAGTGTCAAAAGAGTAGAAGCACCTCTGTCGCCATGGAATCGCCAAACCACAGGAGACCGAACCTCCATTGTGATATGTTTTATCCATTAATATATATATATATAGTTTTGATTTTAAAAAAAATGAGACCAAATAGATCTCATATATAAAATAGTCTAAATAATTGACACAATACTACAAATTATACATCATCCCAAGAGATAAGCGTACCACTTGGCAGTAGCTCAATTATATAAACTAAGAAATTTATAACAGCCATTTAATCTACAGAGTTTTGGACTGATAGTTTGCCTAGCTATTATAAAAATTAGTTATGGTTTATATTATCTGGGTTACTAATCGTCCTATAGAGGCGAGTCCTTATAGATAATTATATCTTAGGCAACCAAAGTAACTAAGAAAACTCTCATTTAAGATCAAGGGTTTTCTCTTAAAAAATTCAAAATATAGTTTCATGGTTGTTCATAATGGAATTAAGTGGAAATGACTCAAATAGGAATAATTTTTTTTGGGATCTAAAGGAGTGAATGGCGAGGGATGTCATAGATTTTGAAGAGAACCCCGATGACTTCACAGACTATCGTATTGTTTGGATTTACATTTTTGAAGGGATCTTAATTGAATGCTTACTCCTATCATTTATTTAAATTTTAGGACATAAATTTATCTGACATACAATCATGCAAAAATCCTAGAAAAGATAGGATGATGTATGTCATACCAGATGAACTACCTTTTAAACTAAAAAAGAATTTGTTTTATATTGCATGACATTCGAGTGTTTAAGAGATCGTGAGGATTTACATTGTGTCAGATGAACAACCTCAGAGTCTTAAAGGTTTATGTTATTTAAGATACATAAATTTTAGCTGAGTATCATTCTTCGCTTCATGTTTAGTCTTGATCATAATCTGAAGTTGTTTGTCATATGTTTGAATCATCATTACTCATCTTGTGAACAACTCTTTCTGTGTTCTTCATAGTAGAATTTTGGTTTTATCAAGTGTACTTGAGTTGAACTCATTTTGGTTTTATCAAGTGTAATTGAGTTGAACTCATTTTGGTTTTATCAAGTGTAATTGAGTTGAACTGGTTGCTGTTATTGTTGTTTCTTGTCATTATTATTGTTATTATTGAGTCATTGAGTTTTATTGTAGGGTTCTGACCCACGGGCAATTACACATATATTTATGTTCCAGAATATAGCAAAAAACTTGACCCAATTTATATTTTGTGTCTAGTGAGAATAATTGTAATGTTATAAAATTTAAAGTAATAGTTCTCTCACTAAGGGTACTACGGAAGTATATGTATCATTTCAAGTAATATAGAGTTTTCTTTAAAAACCCCAGTATCAATCCCACAGGGAAAGCTGTAACTTTATGTATTTAACTAATAAAAACCTTTATTTTAAAGAGGAGACTATAATCTAGGAATGTATGAAAGTAATTCAGGTGTGAAATGAAGTTTACTAATTTTTACAAGTGCAAATTAAAGTAAATTCAAAGATATGAAAATAACTAAAATTATAAAGTTCAAGATATGTAAGGAAACTTTCCCCTTACAAATAATTCATAATCAGTGTAGGATTGCAATTGTTTAGAAGTTTAACTAAGGAATTGTGACAAATTGGAGCATACATATTCTTTAACTCTTTCGAGCATAAAGAACATTGGTTAATCTAAAGTTAGTGTCGACATGTATAGTAGTGTTGGTAGATTCTAGCCTCTCATCTCTAGATTACCAACTGTACCCTCTCTATAGGACCTACTAGTGACCCTTAGTTCCAACTCTAGACCAAATTGATAAGTGAATCTAGCCTGCCACCCTTGAAACATCAATTCTACATCCATCAAATCTTATCTCCCTATCTATTTGCACTCCCCCTTGGATGATCTCCATGGCTCTTTCCAAAGTGAAATGTAGCACTCACTAGTTGGTGAAATCTTAGCCCTTTAATGTCATTAAGTTTCTTAATAAGTTTTAACAATACAAGTGGCCAATTTGCAAAGTAAATGAAGAACCGATGAAAATACCATCACAATTTTTTGAAATAAAAGAAGTTCTAAACAAACTAAATCCACCACATGATTACTTCTCATTACAATGAGAAAGAAGAAACTACTCAAAATTCATGGAGATAACAAAATAAAAACAAAAAATATTTATAAAACTCAAATCCAAAATACAAATCTTAAAGAAAAAGATACAAACACTTATCTCAAATGTTTCCCCAAGAACTCCTCCGAAGTTTCTTGACTTCTCTGACTCCAATAGACTCTTACAAGGCTCGCAATACTCTAAAAATCACAAAGACTCACAAAACCTCACTAAGGTGGTTGCTCACTCTAGATGGGAGCCTCTCTTTCTCAATACAACTCTAAGTCTCTCCCTTATTCATCAAGAATTAGTACCTACATATAGAGCTTCAAAAATAATCAAGGGTTTCTTTAGACATATCTTCAAAATTCGTCCATATTCAATGAATAGAAGTGTAATCATCTTTGGTGCCTAGGTGCCCAACAGCCGCACCTAGGTACGACCTCAAATTTCACCTAGCGCCTAGGTGCCAGCTCTGGTATTTTTGGCAATTGTTTTGATTTAGCCCATTTTACTTCTTTTTGATGTATTTTTGCTCTTTTTTTTTCTCTTAAACTCATTTTCTTGAACCTGCAACCACAAAAACACAAAATATCTTTCAGTAAATCATAATATCCTAAAAAATGAGTATAAAATGTGTATATAAAATAGATAATTTTAAGATGCATCTATTTCCTCAAACTTAAACGTTACTTGTTCTCAAGTAACCCTTTTACTAAATAAAACATTATAACATGTGATAATGAGTTTCACTTAAAGATTCCTATAGTTTTTATCCTGAAAATGTGATAGTAGAACTTAGGAAAATTTTTAATAACTTAGGTTAAAACCAACATATAAGAATATTCAACAAGTCTAGGAATTATGATTTTTCTATTCGTTTCACAAATAATTCTAATTTTTCATACTTAGAAGTCTAAGAAAAAATAAAAGAAAAGAATTTTATAAGAACTCTACCAATAAATATACTAATACTTTAAAATTATAAATAAGTTCAGAAATATAAATAAATCTATTCCTTTAAGTTGATTTAAGTGAAACAAATTTTTTATTAGGCATTTTCTCAAGCTTCTCCTCACATTTTTTTTTTTGCTTTTCTTTTCTTTTGATTTTTTTTCTTCTTCTTTCAAAATCTTCTTAATCCTTACTTTTTCTTTACTTTTTATGTGAGGATTACTATATCTTGATATCCTTTAATGATTTTGAACTTCAATATCTTCTTCCTAAAGTTAAAAGCCCATCACATTTCTTCACTTAATAATGTGTATTAGTTTAAAAATGATTTTTCATAGAGTTTCCAATTCTTTTTGAAGGGTATACATTTCAAAAACACAATTTCTCTACTCCGAATAATAAAAGCATAATCCTAAACTTTCACATCAAACACCTTAACTTTTGAACTACCACTTGCTACTAGAAAATTTTACTTAAGACTATTATAACATTTTAGAATAAAAAATATAGACTTCTAAAGTCAACACCACATATCACAAATTATGTTAAAATAATTTTAAAATATAGTTTATTGAGGACAAATAAAGTTTAGTTTTAAAAGTTTTTCTCCCTTCCCTTAAACTTACATTTTTAAATAATTTAAAACATTTCTATGCATATTAAACATGAAGTGAGAAAAATTTAAAAGTTCTTCACATGGAATAGTAAGGTAAAACTAGTAAAATCTGATGATGAACAGTTGAAAATCAAAATTAAAACATGTAGATCATGAAAATTTGGAATGTAACATACTACTATTACACACAAGCAAACTAAATAAATAGGAGAAAGTACAACAGTAAAAAAAGTACATAAAGTAACCCTACATAAAAATGTCCATAATGAGAAGGATCTACAAATCACATCTACTTCAGAAAATAAATTTTAGTCTAATCCTCCTCCTTATCATCATCCTCCTCCTCCTCCTCATCATCAAAGAGTATATATATCTTCATCCATGGATTTGTGGTGCTCTTATGGAGAAAATCAAGAACATGTAGGAAACTCAACTGAATGATCTCCCTTTAAAAATTTTACTAATGCCTCGTCATATTTCACATCATTTCACTCTTCCACTGTACATATTCTACCATATTATAGAATTTGATGTCCAAATCTTGCATACTGCTATGTATCATAAACATTTCTAGCTGGTGCTCCAAGCATCTCTCATTCAACACGTCCCAAAAACCATGTGGAGGCTCAGTAGCAGTAGAAGTAGAAGGTCTAGAGTAGAAGTAGGTGGTATGTCAGGAGCTCTACTTCTAGGTCATCCATAATTATTTAATATATTGATTTGTAGAATTATAAGAAAATACATTTAGGTATTCATAATGTATTTTCTATCTTTAAAACTTTTATGGTGACATCTTAAAGTTACTATCTTCAATCAGAGAGAATCTTATGACATTTTGAATTATGTTTATACTTTTATAATTTTTATATATTTTTAATGAAAAATACCTTAAAAATGCATTCTTTAATTTTCAATTTCATTTCTATCTTTATTAAGTGCCTATGACTTTCATTAGTACTCCAAAATTTATCTCATATTTTTTTTATTTTTAATTTATTTTTTATAATTATGTTAAATAAATAGAAGTAATTACCATGGGAAATTAGGGCTTTAAGGTTTAAAGGTGCTCTTTGACCTTGGATAAAATTGAGAACATCCTTAATCACATAGAGAATATGCATTAAGAGTTTCATGCCATGGTGATTAATATTTAATTATTTTTCTTTTAAATAAGATTTAGGGTATTTAATTAATTAAAAACTAAAAAGTAAAGAAATTTTTTCAATTTTCTGTTCAGTGAGCACGCGTGTATTTTCAATTTACTTTTTGATTTTTCTACACCAATATATGATTTTTAAAATTTTCTATTTTTTATTAAATATAGAAATCCCATATTTTCTTTCTTAACCATGTCGATGCTAACTCAACATAGACGGCTCTGAAAGTCCACGCATCGCCCGCTATTTCGTTGCACTTTCATCCTGGCTATCCTGTCACCCCATATTTTGGGGTATTGTATAGCATTGATTCACCATCTCGCCAATCAGAGTTGTTTGTTTCAAATACATAGGAATGGACGACATCCGGTCATTTTCCTGAATGAACTATAACCCGAGAACAATCCACACTCTATAGCTAAGATCTCTCTTGATACTTAACTAAGTTAAGTGTGGTTTATTACCATAGCTTCATCTAAGTGAGGTGAATCTAACTATTGTGTTAAGTGGACATGGATTGTTCATTTCTTTCACAAAACACCAAACTGAGGCAAAATTAGGGATTTTTTAGCTATACCTTTGTCCAAGAGGTGAGACCTCACATCAATTGGTTGAGAAGTTTTGCCTTGGTCCCACAAACCTCTTCCAAGATTCCCTTTCTCTTTGGTTTGGTCTAGGTATGAGTTAAACTAAAGGGTGGATTGATTTTGGTCTAGCACAATGATAAATACTGTAGAAGAGGGGAATTCAGACTAAGGAAGTGTTTTTAGAGTATGAGGAAGCTTTTGGAATAATCAATTTGAAGTTTTATAGAGTTTGGTGAGATGGCCAAAAAAGTCCTAGTTTTTAGTTGGAAAATTAAGGCTTTATGGTCGGTTTGAAGGCTTATTATTAACAGAGATGAGCTTCCTATGAGTGTAAAAGTGGTTTGAAATCATTTTGGAGAGCTTCACCAAAGTTTTTGCACCTAAAATTAGGGCTTTATGGTCGGTTTGAAGGCTTTATATTAATAGAGATGAGCTTCCTATGAGTGTAAAAGTGGTTTGAAATCATTTTGGCAGAGCTTCACCAAAGTTTTTGCACCTATCTCATTTAGCCATGGAGGTGATATATTTATAAGCTTGAAAAATGGGGAGGGGCAGGGCTCCAATTGCCTGGTCAAATACTGCTTATGTGGTGAGGAAGCAGGGGCAATGGTTCAATGGGGGTGAGCCACATTGGATGAATTCAAATTTGACATTTCCCCTTTGGGGTGGCTCTTGGGTTTAGGCTTGTCGCCCGCAACTTGGTAGACACCATCTGATTGTGGGAAGTTAGTGATGGGGATTGGTGAAGCCAATTGTGTTAAAGAATTATTAAGTGGGTTGAATTATAATTGAATGGGTCTTGGGATACTTTTGGGATAACCATGGGTTTGAGTCATGCCGATGGGTTTGACTCACTCTCCATGGTGGCTAGGGCTGATGTCAGCATGAACAAGTCCCAATTGTGAGGATTAGGGCTAAGCATGGGTTAAGGTGAGTCATGAGAGTGGTTAAGTTCTTTTTGGCAAGTGTGGAAAGTGGTTCCAACCATAAATGGCATGGTGGTTCACATGAGGCTCATGCATGGATCCTTGGCTTCCTTATGGTTAGCCCGAGTTTAGTATGGTTGACCTTGTGATTCAGTTGATTTGGTTTAAGTTGGGTTAGAACAAAAGGTTGTTTAAATTAGGGGACATCTATGTTAGGTTAGACCTTGAGTTGTTTAAATTTAGGCTAGGTTTAAGTTGAGTTAGAATTATGCTTGCTTAATATGAATTAGATCCAAGTGAGGTTAGCTCTAATAGGATTCATGTTCAACTAGATCTAAGTTAAGTTAGACCTAATAGGGTTTATGTGGGACTAGGTCTAAGTTAAGTTAGACCTAGCATGGTTTAGTGTGTGCTAGGCTAGGTTGGGTTATACTTAGAAGGATTTAGGTTGTAGTTAGGCTTGATTTGGGTTAGACTTATAGAGGTTGATGTTTAATTTGGCCTATGTTTTTTCGGACCTTGGGGTTGTTTATGTGGGACTAGGTCTAAGTTAAGTTACACTTAGTAGGATTTAGGTTGAACTAGGTCTAACTTATGTTAGACCTAATCTAAACCCTAGCTTGACTTGAGATAGGTTGGATTGGAATCAGACTTGACTTCAATTACGGTTGGGTCCAATTTTGAGTCCATTTGAGCTAGGCTTAGCTTGGGTTAGACTTAAGTTAAATTAGACCAAGCCAAGGTCAAATTGATTGGGCCCAGGGTTATTAGGTTAGACTCCATAGTTGTAGAGGTAAGCATGGTGTTACTTCCTAAAAACCTTTTAGGCTAAGCCCCTACGGCCCACAAAGTGTTTTAAACTAATTTTAGGGGACAATTTTGGGCCAAGATGTAAAATTTCAATTTTTACACTTTTATCCCTAGATTTCTAAATTTCATTTTTTGGTTCTTAGAGGTGAAAATTATCATTTTAGGGTTTAATTTCACTGTCCTTAATTTCCTTTTTAATTTGCATTTTTCTAATTTTTATTTCAATTTCTATAATTATTTTTCAAAATAATTACATTTTGGCTATAACATTTGTCATTTAAGGTTAGGGAGCCTCTTTAACTTTGGAAAAATCAAAGGATATTCTTAAAGGTAGAAAGAAGTTTTCCTCAAAATTTTAGATTTCTTTGCCTTATAATTAACTTTTAATAATTTAAAAACTCTTTAGAGTGTTTAATTATTTAAAAATTAATTATAAGTTAATTATTTTCATTTTTTATTTGTTTCTCCTTTATTCCCTGAGTTCAGAGGTTTTTTTTTTGAATTTTCTACATTAGGTTATGTATTATTAAAGTTTTATTTAATTTTTGGGATTTTAATAATTTTAAAAATATAAATTATCTACTTAACTACACGACGAAGACGTCAACCTCATCTGCTCCAAAGTCTCACACTTCTTCTCTCGATTGGTTGCACTTTCTACGCAAGTGCCATGCTATCCCACAGTTTGGTGATTCCCCCTTCGTTATCTCATGGTCTGGTTTGATTTTTGTTGTTCATTTCTAATACACAGAAATGGATGACATCAGTTCATCATCCCCATGGGTAGAGAACCAAGAACTGTCTATGATCAAATTTTATTATCTTGCTCAATTCTCAACCAAATCGCTTGGGGTTTCTTCCTACATGTTTATCTAGTTGAGAAAAAGTTATATATATTGCTAGGTGGTCATGCTTTATTGGTTTTCTTCATAGAAGACCATATTGAGATCTAACTTTAGAGATTTTGATCCACACCTTCTCCCAAGAATTAAGGCCTCAATTGGCCTTGACAAAGATCATCACGTTGGTGTCACGAACCTTCTTCATGCTTCAATTTAGACTGAATTTGGCTCTAGCTATGAGCTAGACCAGATGGTACCACTGTTTGGTATTAGAATGGGTTAGAGGCCACGAGAAGGCTTGATTTTGATTAGGGAAGATGTCTTAGGGTCTGGTGAAGCTTTTAGGTAGGTTAGTTATGAGGAGGTTGATGTCGAGACTGAAAATGACCTGAGTTTGAGTGGTGAAATTAGGGTTTTATAGTGGAGGGTTTAAGGATGATGAGGATGTTCTTCTCTTATCAAGGGGGGTACTGTTGGTGTTGAGAGCCATAGGTTTAAGTGGTTGAATATGAAGATTGCTCATGTGCAGAAGCTCTTGGGTTTGGGCTTTTTATACCTCTAGAAGCTTGGTTGTGAGCTTGGTTGTGCATAGGGAAGCCTAGGCGACTTCTTAGAGAATTCACAGAGAAATTTCAGGAATTTCAGGCAGTGGGAAGTAGATTTTCCATTTTTCCAAGTGTTGACCATAGGGTACAAATGGGGATGAGGGTGGAATAGGAATGTGCTAGGGTTGATTGGAAGAGTATTTGGTGGGTGGCTATGACTAGATTTGGTCTGGTTTTGGCTCATCAAAGGCTAGTCAAAGAGGGCATGACCTAGGTGCCAAGTGTGAAGTGGTATGGTTACGTGTGTGGTTTTCTCACTTTTATGTTTGGATTTATTTAAAAATAATTTAATTTGAATTATGTGCCACCCATGTGCCATGATGGGTTGGGTTGATATACCATGGAAAGGATGGGTTATGGCCTAATGATTTTGGATTAGGGCTAACCTAATGTGCAAAGATTTAAGCCTTATTTTCATTTAATGATCTACCTAATTAAGTTATTAGGTGAATTATGGTGGTTGACCATGGTGCAAATTTTGGCCCCACAAGTAGTTTGATGTCTTGACCACTTTGGGGGAGGCCCAATTGTATGACAATGGGGTGAATTGGTTGAAATTGATCAAAATTGGGTTAGGCCCAATTTAAATTGACCACCCATGGTGCCAACATGTCTTAGGTTTAAAGGGGCATGTGGAAATTTTAAGTTGATTTTAAAAGTTAATTGGGGGGTCAGAAGACCTTAGGTGAGACTTGAGATCAATTTAGGCAAACTTCTCTCCCATTGTGGATTTAACTGTTATGGTTGACCTAGGACTCATAGGGAGGTTTCCAGGGTTATAAGTTTCTTAAGTGACCTAGGGCCTGTCTTACCCGTGGGGGTCAACTTGGGCCTCTCATTAGGACAAAACCTTAAACCAACTCGACTAGGGGGTTGAGGTTTTTGTTTGTCCTGATGAGGCATAAAGGAGCATAGCGTTGGTTTGGGAGACTATGTGAAGGTGAGTAGGTGGACCTCACATAAAGTAAGGTCAACAAACAGACCCCCAAATATGTGTTGTGTACCCGATAGGTATGCCACACATATTGACGTTGACCGAATCGATCAATGAAATCCTAAAACACTCTAAATCCTAAAACACTCTAAAATGTTAGGAGTGTTTTGGGGAAGGGTCAATTTTGGGTTAATTGTCAAACATTCTTGGGATAGGGGTTATCAAGGAGGATCAACCATCTTAAACAGGAATGTCATAATTCAATAAGAGGGTTATATCCACTTTCACGACTTGTGGGGAAGAAGGGTATCAGGATATTCTACAGGGTATTATACCAATCCTTAGAAGGTCATTATCATGTCCCTGTCTCATTAGAAGGGAAAGTCGATGAGCTTTCATTCCTAACTAAGAAGAAGACAAGTAAGCTAGAGTAAAATCATGATTTCGTGTTAGGAGGGTCTTACATCCAACTAGCGAGAGAGAAATGATATTATATTCCATTAAAGGAGGTCTCACACTAGTTCTCAAAAAGATAGATGTTATGTTTCTACTTCATTAGAAAGGAATGGTGATGGGCTTACATCCTAACTAAGAGGAAGACATGTAAGCTTGAGGAAAGCCGTGATTCTGTGTCTGCAGGGACTACATCCAACTAGGAAGAGAGAAGAGATGTTGTATTCCATTAATGGAGGTCTTGTACCAATTCTCAAAAAGGTCAATATTGTGTCCCTGTCTCATTAGGAAGGAATGCCGATGGGCTTACATCATAACTAAGAGGACGATTGGTAAGCTAGAGTAAAGTCATGATTCCTTGTCAGGAAGGCCTTACATCCACTAGAGAGTGAGCAAAAACTGTATAGGATAAGAATTGTTACTAATTCTTAACATTTGCTGAGTATAGAACACTCGAAGGAAATCACACCTTGCCCATAGTTATTTTAATTGATGGTGTCATTAAATTTTGTTTTACCATTTTTTCAATTGTTTGCTAGGTATAGGCCACCCGAAGGAAATTACAGCTTGCCCATAGTTTTTTTTTTTACATGGTGTAGATGTCCAGGGTTTATTTCATGTAATTTCATGAGATTTCTTTTCTTTTTTAGTTAATTTTAGTTTTTGTTTATTAGTTCATAGGTGTCTGCTTCAGCCTTTCTAGACTACATGAGAAGTTGTTAGTAACAAAATACTGATTATAGCAAAGGAAATCTAGCCCACCTTTCTTACGATTGAAATACCCAATGTTAAATTAATGATAATGTCATCATAACAAGAGAAATCCAACAATATCAAACAACAACCATATCATGTCTCCATTTCATTTGTGTCATATTGATTCCTTGAGCTCTTCATTTTGGCATGAATAGGTGGACCGATAGGAGGAGAGGACAAAGATTAACGATATGGCACAAGAAGGAGGCTTGAGTGAGGGGCCAAGTAAAGGGATGAGATCAAAAGGGCTCATGAAGGTTGTTTTATGTAGGTTTTTGCAAAGTTCGGTTAGGACATTCATGTTAGGTATGTAAAAAATAAAATTTAATATCATTTTAAAGCAAAGATTTTGTATCATTTTCATGCCCTTCACATGTGATTGAAAGTGTATTACAACTTACCAAATGTAATTTGGATCATCAGATTGAACCATGGTGAATATTAATAAATTTTAGGGTTTTGAGGCAGTGCTTGTGCATGAAAACTTTAAATTTAAGAATTTCATGTAAAAAATTGTTTCACTCCATCTTCAACATTACTTGTATAGTTTTTAAATGCAAATTTCAAAGTGATATTTTGACCTGCACAATAATCTAGAGAGAGAAAATAAAAATTTTGGGTCTTATCAATAAGTGTTTCTCAAGGTTTCATATCAAGTTCCAGCCGAGTGACGTTCAACAAAGTATGAAATGGAGGAACAAGTTAGTCTAAAAATAAGGTCTACATTGCTAACTAGGACGTTAAAATATTTCATGAAGCTAGACCTCTAACCATTGTGGAGTGGAAATAAAGGTTTAATGACAAAATTTTGAGAAGTGAGACATAGTTTAGTGTAATTTTACAATCATCCATGAGGATAAAAAAAACTATGTAAAATAATATGAAAACTGAGGGAGCCTCAACTTAATGGTTTCTGACTTTTGTAGTGGTGTGTGTTTGGCACTGGACCGCAGGTGCATGCAAAAGAGAGCAAGGATCCACTTTGACTTCGACATGGCATAGATGAAGCTACTGTATAATGGCCCGCTGTTGCCAATAGTTTCCCAGGAAAAAGCTAAGGAGAGGGAGCCTATCTTAGAGGTTTGTTCTCAACTAAAAAAGGATGCGAAGAGAAAGATAGAGCTGAAAAGGCCTAAATAAACCATTTTCATGACAAACAACCATAGAGGATTAAGGTCATGATGGGTCGCTGCTTGATCCACCTTAAAATTACCTATTTTTAAGACATGTTTAATGTTCATTTTACACACATTTTTTATTATATTGAGCTTTAAATGAATGTATTTTGCATTTTTTGGTTTCAAGTACAAGGAATGGATAATTAGATAAAAATGAGGGCAAAATGGAGCAAAATGACAACACCTCATATGGCGCCATAGCGCCAACTTACAACCATGATGGGCGCTATAGCGCACCAGACTAGCGTTATAGTGCCAATGACAAATTTTCTAGAACATTCAACTAATTTGGCAAAATTTTAATGGGATGCTTGAAGTGGCCCTTGGTTAATTTTGGTTATCTATTAAAAGGGTCAATTGCTGAACAAAAAAGAAGTCTTGAAGGACTTGGAGAGGCTTGATCGAGTCTTGAAGAGTTTTTAAGAGTGTTCTTAATTGGTGTGTGAGTTATATTTGTGAGTCTTTGTTTGTAGAAGAAGAGTTTGGAGATTGCTTGAAGGAGACTTCAGGAATTGCTTGGGGAGAAGACATAAGATACGTATTTTTTATTTGTGCTTGTAAAACTTGGCTTTCAATACAAATCATGTCTTTTTGTTTTATCTCCATGAATTCTAAGTAGTTTTCCTTACTTTCTCCTCGCATATGGGAATTAATCAAGTGGGATTAGATTGATTTAAAGAATTTATTTTATTTTATAAAATTGTGATGGTATTTTCACTGCTTCTTCATTGACTTCATAAACTGGCCATTTGTGATGTTATATTCATTGTGAAATATAATACCCAGAAGGGCTATGATTTCACCAACTAGTGAGTACCACACTTAAGTTTGGAAAGACTCGTCATGATTGTCCAAGGGGAAGTGCAAATAGACAGGGAGATAAGTCTTGATGGGCATAAAATTTATATTTTTAGGGTGATATACTAGATTAATTTTTTAATTTGATCTTGAGTTTGGATCTAAGGGTCCCTAGTAGGTCCTTATTTCCTTTACTTAATATGGATTTATTTTATTATTATGTGATGTAGTATTGTTGGATTATTATGTTTGACTTTGATTAGTCTTTCTAGGTTTTCGTAAATGTACGACTGCGGTGCTACGCTTCTTCATTTTTTGGTATAACTGCTTACTTCTTTTTGCTCTAATTTACATTATCTGTGTGCTAGAGTAGATTTTACTTTATGCTGATATAGATATACATGTTGATTAGACTTACCACTGCTCAACACCTATTTTTACTGCTTGCACTTGTATTATTCTTGTGTTTAAATTTTTTAAAATTTTCTCTCCCTTTCTTCATATTTATTATGAAGTGTAATGTTTTAAACTATTTAAATATCAAGTTTTGGGGGGAGGGGGATGAAAAATCATTTTAAAACTTAACTTTATTTTCCCTCTGTAGCATATATTTAACTTGATATTACTTTTAAAATGATGGTGGTAAGTGATCTTATCTTTAAGATACTAAACTTTTGACTTTTAGGAATGATTTAGAGGAACTTTGTAGATAAGTTAGTAAAAAGGTAGAAACTGAAGTTACGATATTTAGTAGGAAATAACACGGAAATGATTTTACTATTTATAGTAGGAAAAATTGAATTTTTGAAATATTAAGGATTTTTAGAATAACATGTTTTAAAGAATTTAAATTCTATGAAAATTCTCTTTCAAAATCTAATTCTAGATATAAGTTAAGAATAGAAAATAAGTTTTTAAATTTAGAAAAGGGATATTGAAATTTAAAATCATTAAAGGCCTATCCAGATATAGTAATCCTCACATGAAAAAAAGTAAGAATTAAAAAGATCCTAAAAGAAAGGAAAAGAAAATAAAAAGAAAAAAAAAGAAAAAGAAAAGAAAAGTAAAGTATGAGAAAGGGAGGCGAAGCTTGAGGAATATGGCTAATTAAAAATTAGTTTCACTTGAATCTTTCTACGAATGAAAACATAAGATCAATTCTTTGCTTAATTTCTAAAGGTATTTAGTAAAAAAATACTTCAATATAGATATCCTATATTCTGAAATTAATATTTTTCTAAAAATCCAAAGTTTGGGGAAATTTCAATTTTGTCTCAATTAAATAGAAACTTAGTATTCCTAAATTTAATACTAAATGTTTTGATACCTTAGATATCATCTGCTTTACTAAAAATTCTTCAAAGTTTGACTATAAAGTTTCTAAAACAATATTTTAGTTATCTAAAAAGTAAATCCACTACCACTGGTTACCAATTTTAGTCTATAAAACTATAATGTTACTTGAGAACAAGTAACATTTAAGTTCAGGGGAATTGATCCAACTTAAAATTATATGTTTTAATAAATATTTAATGTTCAATTTATGCACATTTTTATGATATTGCACTTTAAAGGAATTTATTTTGCATGTTTTTGGTTTCATGTACAAGGAGTGGATATTTAGAGAGAATGAGGGCAAAATGGCAACACCTCAAATGGCACCATAACCCTAGCCCTTGGCACTATAGCACTAACTAACGACCGTGAGGGGCGCAATAGCTCCTCAGACTGGCGTTATATCACCAGTAACTGATTTTCTAGAACATCCAAGGAATTTGGTCGAATTTTGAAGGGATGCTTGAAGTGACCCTTGGTTAGTTTTCTTTATCTATTGAAAGGATCAATTGTTGAATGAAAAAGAGGTCTTGGAGGTCTTAGAGAGGCTTGATTGAGACTTTAAGAGTGTTTAAGAGTGTTCTTAGTGGGTGTGTGAGTTTATATTTGTGAGTTCTTGTTTGTAGAAGAAGAGTTTGGATATTGTTTGAAGGATACTTCAGGAATTGCTTGGGGAGAAGACATAAGATAAGTAATTTGTATTTGTATTTGAGTTTTTTTTTGTAAGACTTCACTTTCAATACAAATCATGTGTTTTTGTTCTTTCTAAATGAATTGTAATTAGTTTTCCTTTCTTTGCATATGAGAATTAATGAAGTGGGATGAGATTTATTTAAGGATTTACTTTTATTTTATAAATTGTGATGGTATTTTCACTGGCTGTTTGCGATGTTAAAATTTGTTGTGAAACATATTAACCTATGAGGGTTATGATTTCACCAACTAATCAGTACCACACATAACTTTTGAAAGAGCCATCGCGATCATCCAAGGGGAAGTGCAAATAGATAGGGAGATAAGTCTTAATGGGCGTAGAATTGATATTCCTAGGGTGACAAACTACATTCTTTTGTCAATTTGATCTTAAGTTTGGATATAAGGGTCCCTAGTAGTACCTATAGAGAGGGCACAATTGGTAATCTAGAAGTGAGAGGTCGGAATCTACTCAATAGTGCTACACAAGCTGGAACAAACTTAAGGTTAGCCAATGTTCTTTGCTAGCACCGAGAGGGGGTAAAGAATAGGAATGCTCCTATTTGTCTCAATGCATCATTTTAAATTTTTAATCATTCAATCCCTACATTCATTAAGATCTCTTTATAAGGGGAAGATCTTTTGATTATATTCCAACTCTCTTAAACTTTATTAGTCTTTTAAACTTTATTAGTATTTTAGATTTTGTTCTTAAATTCTACTAAAATTTAGATTGCCTGTGAATTTAGTTATAATCATTTAGAAAACGTTCGATACCTTTTTCCTATCATTTTTATCTGCAATTTAAATAAAAGTTTTCTAAGTTATTATTTAAAAGTTACAGCTTTTTCATGGGATCGCTTCTGAGTTTCTTAAAGAAAATCTTATATTATTTGAAACGATACATATAATTGCGTAGTACTCCTAGTGTGAAGGCTTATTCTTTATTTTGTAAATAATTTTATTTATTAACACAAGTTGCTAAATATAATTTGGGGACAAGTTTTTAGCAATATTTTAGAGTGTAAATATCTGCGTAATTGCAGGTCGGGTCAAATTTTTGGCGCCGTTGCCGTTGCCGGAGAAGCAATGAAAATTTTTAACTTAGAATTTTATTTGAACTGTAGCTTTATTTTAGGAGAATTAAAAATTAAATTTAGTACATTTTCATTTTCAAAAAGATTTTTTTAAAACAAAAAATTAAAAAAATAATTTACAAGTATTTTTGTTATTTTCTGAAATTTTATCTTGTGTATGCGAAGTTTGAGATCTGAAGGTTTATTACCTTATGATTCTAAATTAGATCGAACTATTAAAAAAACTACAAAACTAAAAGGACTTCACAATTTTCAAGAAATGGCAAAGTCGTTGTAAAATAGCATTAAACATCAAAATATTGAAAATGAATAACATAATTTATAAAGAATTTTAAGGGACTACACAAACCATACAACATATGAAATTCACTTAAGTATAGAAACTCCTGTTGTAATGACTAACTCATTTGAGCTTAAACCTACAATTATACAAATGGTACAAAACAATCAGTTTGGGTGAACACCATCTAAGGATCCAAATTTTCATTTAGCAAATTTTTTAGAACTGTGTACTGCATTTAAATATGATGGCAGATCAAACGACGTTGTCAGACATAGACTATTACATTTTTTTCTTAAGGGATAAAGCTAAGAAGTGGTTGAACACGTTAGCACCTGGATTTAGTAGAACTTGGGGGGAATTAGCAAAAAAATTCTTGGCTAAGTATTTTTCACCTTGAAAAACTGTTAAACTTAGAAATAATATTATTTCTTTTACTCAGTTTGAAGGAGAGTCAACATATGAAGCTTGGGAAAGATAAAAGAACTCCTTAGAATTTGTCCACATCATGCTTTACCAAACTAGTTGTTCATTCAAACTTTATATAATGGGTTAGTAGGATCACTTAGATCTATCACAAATGTTGTTGGAGGCTCATTTATGTCAAAACCATTAGATCAAGCCTATGCATTAATTGAAGAGATGACCACAAATAATTTTCAATGGCCATTTGAAAGGGTAAATCCAAAGAAAGTAGCCAGTATTCATGATAATGATGTTGTTTCGATGGTTGCATCTCAAGTTGCATCATTATCTAGAAAAAATAGACCAAATTGGACATAATTTTTCTCAAAAGCCCCCATGTGATTGAAGAAAATTTATTAGGACAGATGATTGATTCTCAAAACTCATTAAAAAATTTAAATGTTATTAATAATAGGCCCAATAGCCCATATTCTAACATTTATAACCCAAGTTGGAAAAATCATCCTAATTTTAATTGGAATAACATTTCTAGTGATGGAAGTAAACAATGGGGTAACAATCATGTAAACCCATTGAAAAACTGGAACAACAAGGGTAATGTGAAATATGGACCTACTTATCCTCCTGGATTTAGTAGTGACCAACAAATTAAGGAGAAGAAGTTATTTATGGAAGAAGTAGTGTTACAAATGAGAAATCAATTAAAAAATCAAAGTGTTGCTATTCAAAACATTGAGAATCATATGGGACAAATTGCTAACGCACTTAGCAATAAGCCTGAAGGAATACTTTCTAGTAATGTTGAAATAAATTCTAAAGAAAAAAATAAAGAAGAAGAGCAAGTTAAATCTGTCTAACTTAAGAGTGGAACGGTATTAAATGTTGGAGTTCAAAAACAAGTTGAAGTTGACAGAGAAAATAATGATACTGAAAAACTTGAAGAAACTATTCCTAAAGAAGTGGAAAAAGTTGTCTCTCCAGCTAAGATTAATTTAGAAGAACCACTAGCTCCTTTTCCTCAAAGACTTAGGTAGAAAAAATTGGATCAACAATTTTTGAAAATTTTTTAGATATTTAAAAAGCTTACAATTAATATTCATTTTGCAGAAGCTTTGGAACAGATATCATGTTATGGTAAATTCATGAAAGAAATTTTAAACAAGAAAAGGAAGTTTAAAGATTTTGAAACTATTGCACTTCTTGAAGAATGTAGTGTCATAATTAAGAAAAAACTTCCTTAGAAACTTAAGGATCTTGGTGGTTTCACTGTACCATGTGCGATTGAAGAAAAATTTTCTAGAAAAGCTTTATGTGATTTAAGAGCTAAAATTAATCTTATGTTATTATCTATTTTTATAAGGTTAGGTTTAGAAGAGATTTGTACCACTATTGTAACCCTATAGTTAGTTAATCAATCTATCACCTATCTTAAAGGGTTATAGAGGTTATGTTGGCTAAAGTGGATAAATTTATCTTCCAAGTTGATTTCATTGTGTTAGATATAGAAGAAGATAAAGAAATACCTATCATTTTGGAAAGACATTTCCTTGCCACCGGATGAACAATGATAGATGTGCAGAAAGGAGAACTAGCCATGAGAGTTAAGGACTAGGAAATTGCATTTAATGTGCTTAAATCAATGAAGTATCTTTACAAATGAAAAGATGGAAAATGTTATAAAATAGATATTATTGATTATAAGATTATTGATCACTTCCAAGAAAGATGTGAAGTAATGACTGATAAAAAAGAACTGAAAAATAAAGGTGAAATGGATTTTGAAGACAAATCAAATGAGATAATTAATGAGGATTGAAACAATGTTCGGGAAAATTTTGAAATTTTAGATACCACTGAAAATAGTAAACCTCAGATTCCTTCAACAGAAAAACCTTCTGAACTTGACATGAAAGAGCTCCCTGCTCATTCAAAATATGCATTTTTGGAGAATTCATCGACATTACCAGTTATATCCTCAGACTTGACTATAAAATAGGAAGAAAAATTATTGGAGGCATTAAAAAATCATAAGAAAGCCTTCAGATAGACATTAGCTTCTATTAAAGAAAATAATCTTTCAATTTGTATGCATAGAATTTTGATGGAAGATAATTATAAGTCTAACATTAATCCTCAAAAGAGACCCTATAATGAAAGAATTTGTTAAGAATGAAATTTAAAAGTGGTTGGATGCAAAAATTATTTATACCCTTTTCGACAGTTATTGGGTTAGTCCTATTAATGATGTTCTTAAGAAAGGAGGATTGATTGCAATCATTAACAAAAGGAATAAATTAATTCCTACAAGAAAACTCATTGTGTGGCGAATCTGTATTCATTATAGAAAATTAAACCTCCCTACTATAAAAGATCATTTTCCTCTACTTTTTCTGGACCAAATGTTAGACAGACTAGCTGGGCATAATTATTTCTACATTTTAGATTGATATTCTGGATACCACCAAATACCCATAGTTCTTGAGGATCAAGAGAATACAACATTAATAGTCCATATGGAACTTTTGATTTTAGAAGAATGTCATTTAAATTATGCAATGCACCTACAACTTTTCAAAGATGTATGATGTCATTTTTCTGTGATTTAATTGAGAAAGAAATTGAAGTTTTTATGGATGATTTCTCAGTTTTTGGAATCTCTTTCAATTCATGTTTAGATCACTTAACAAGAGTTCTAAAACACTGTGAAGAAACAAATTTTGTTTTCAAATGGAAAAATGTCAATTTATGGTTGCAAGAGGAATTGTATTTGGACATAATATTTTTGAAAGTGGCATGGAAGTAGATTCAGCAGAAATTCATGTTATTATTGAATTACCACCTCCTATGACTGTAAGAGGAGTCAGAAGTTTTTTGGGACATGTGGGGTTCTATAGGCGATATATTAAAGGTTTTTCAAAAATTACAAAGTTTTTATGTCATCTTCTAGAAAAAGATACAAACTTTGTCTTTAATGAGGAATGATTAAATGCATTAAAATTTTTAAAAGAAAAATTAATCACTGCACCTATTATTGTTTTACTTGACCGAGAAAACTCTTTAAATTAATGTGTAATACTAGTGATTATGCTATAGGGGCTATAATAGACCAAAGATATAATAAAATTTTAAAGTGATATATTATGATAGTATAACCCTTAATGAGGTTCAAATTAATTACACCACTTTTCAAAAAGAATTATTAGCTATAGATTATGCTTTCGATAAATTTAGATCTTATCTTATTGAAGCTAAATATATTGACCATTCTTCTATCAAATATTTAATGATGAAGAAGGATGCAAAATCATGATTAATTAGATGGGTCCTTCTACTGCAAGAATCAAACTTTCAAGTAGTGGATATGAAGGGTACTAATAATCAAATAGCTGGCAATTTGTCAAGGCTTGAACTAAGAAAATAATGTTAACTTTAATGGTTAAATAAATGAAAATTTTCCTCATGAAAAATTATATGTGATTAGTGCGGTGAATTTTGGGGTTTGCTGATGTAGTTAACTACAAGAACCATTTTGCCCTATGAACTAGATTACCATCAAATAAAAAATTCATTCATGATTCAAAATTTTACTTTTGGGATAACCCTTATTTATATAAGCAATGTAAGGACTAAATTGTTCGAAGATGGGTACCTATGGAAGAAACTCTACAAATTATTCAAAAATGTCATGATTCTAATTTTGGGGGACATTTTGTAATTGATAGAACTGCATATAAAATTTTATAATCTATATTTTATTGGCCTTCAATATTTAGAGATATTAATACTTATGTAAAAATATGTGTTTGATGTCAGCAAGTAGGCAATATTTTTAGAAAGAAAGAAATGCACCTCAATTTTACTTTAGAAGTTGAAAATTTTGATGTTTGGGTTTAGACTTTATTGGGCAATTTATAACATCATTAGGAAATATATACATTTTAGTTGCAGTGGACTATTTTTCAAGGTGGATAAAAGCGGTTGCTTTAGCTTGTTGTGATGTTCGAAGCATCACAAAATTTCTAAGGGAAATATTTTTAGTAAATTTGGGATGTTGGAGTATTAATTACTGATTGTGGAAGTCATTTCAAGAATAAGAAAATTAAAATATTAATTAGAAAATATTGTATTAAACATAGAATTGCCACTTCTTATCATCCTCAGACTAGTGGTCAAGCAAAATTAATCAACCGTGAAATTAAAAGAATTTTAGAGAAAATTGTAAATCCTAATAGGGTGGATTGGTCTGATAGACTTGATGAAACATTATGGGCTTATAAGATGACATATAAAACTCCTATAGGAATAACCTCATATAAAATCATATTTGGGAAGACTTGTCACCTACCAGTAAAACTGGAACATAACGTTTATTGGGCTATCAAAGAATTTCATTATAATTTGTAATATGTTGGTGAAAAATGACTGTTGCAATTGAATGAGCTTGGGATATCAGAAATGAATCTTATGAAAATACAAAAATTTATGAAGATAAGTTAAAATTATGGCATGATCAGAAGATTTTAAGAATGGATTTAGAACTTGGACAATAATTTTTACTATACAATTCTAGAATGAAGTTATTTCCTGGGAAACGAAAGTCTAGGTGGATGAGGTCATTCATTGTGGAGAAATTCTATCCTTATAGTGTTGTGGATATCAAGGATCAAACAAATGATAGAATTTTCAAACTAAATGGGAATAGGCTAAAACTTTACTTTAATGGAAGTATACATATATTTTATGAAAGCCTAATGTTGGGTCAACCTGAGTAAGTAGTGGATATGTCGAACTTACAACGTTAAACCAAGTGCTTTGTGGGAGGCAACTCATAGTTATTAGAGTGGATTAAGTTTAGTTTTTTGGATTTGATTCTGAGAATTTGTTGATTGTATTTTGTGTTTGAGGATAGCAAATGTGTTGTTACTATTTAAATCAATATAATTCATGACTTAGGGGAAGTTAGGATGTGTATTTGAACCTAAGGCAAATTTTTATTCAAGTGTGCACTGGCACCGAGATCTGGAGCCTAGGCACCAGCACACAGAGAACATGGCGCCTAGGCTCCACAATTACAAAATCACCGATTTGAGCAGTTTTTCAGTTTTTCTGATGGCTCCATTTCAATTCGTTCTTCATCAATTAAAAGGATTAGGAATGAAGAAAGTCTTGGGATTTCATGGATTTCAATGCTTTGATGAGTTCAACTCATGGTGATTTTGATTAGAAGAAGTTTACAAGCAAGGATGCACAAAGGCTTCATGATAGAACTTTGGTGAAGAAGAAATTGATAGAGAAAGAAAATTTATCATGCCTGGAGTGCAGGTAGAGGCAATTATTACATAGAGGCGATGAGAAATGTTTTGCTACACCACTGTCGCTGTCGTTATCTCTATCATAAATGAATTCTATTCAAATCTTTATGGATTAAATCATGGATTGGTCTAAGTTCAAAGTAAGTTAGTACCTTTTACTCCTTCAAGGATCAATGAGTCGTTCTTGGTGGATGACATATCAATTTGCAAAGTTGTTAACTTCACTCCGACTAGAGACAATTTGACTGAGATCTTTAGATTCCTGACGAACAACGACAAACGATGGAAATTAAAGTGATTCCAAGGTTAGTTTCCATGCTGCAAGATTAAATTCATCATCTAAGATTTGGCACTTTTTCATTTTTGCTAATGTGCGTCCTACCACAAACATAAAGTAAGTGACAAAAGAAAGTGTGATCCTCAATTATTGGGTTCAGATGGGAAGACCTATTGATGTGGGGGCACTTATTTATAGATCCATCTTTAGAGTTGCACTAAATGGATCTATGACTGGGCTTGGTCACCCAGCGGATTTTTTCTTAATTTGTAGTCAAGCCTAGGCCCCATATGAAAGTTGGAAAAATGTACTTCTTCCGTGGAAGCCCATGGACCAGTCTATCTTGATGTGTGACAACATCGATCTTTTTGCACTACATCACTAAAATATGCAACATCTGGTAATAGTCAAAATTGGACTAAGCAGTCACATCACTACCCTAAAGGTGATGAAGTATAACAACTCAAGGGATGCAAAGATAGTCAAACATCGAGAGATAGTACTTAACCCATTTATTACCCAAAAAAGAAGGAAAATGGTGTTGTAATGCCTGAAGGATGAAATTGCCGCACTAGGGCCAACTAAGGCCCTATGCACATAAGTTTGATGAGATATGATGCAGATAAGGTGAGGAAACAAAGGAATCTAGCCAAAGTATCCTCTAAGGGTAGCCTAGCCTAGCTCTGTATGACAAAATCCAAGGCTTTTTCTATTAAAGAAAAGATTACAAATTAAAGAAAATTTTCACCTATGTAAAGTTTGTTAGAGTCACTCAACTTAGATGCTCTAAGAATAGCTCCTCAAACCTCTCTACTTTCACAAAGCACCATCATTGATAAAGAAAACTTGCCATGACACACCATTGAGGAATCAAGGTGCCATGTCAGCGGGCAATCATGATGGAAACCCAATCAGGTCTAACTTCATGACCAAAATCATTGAGCGATATGGTATAACAGTCTGATGTAATGACACCACAGAGTTGTCATGTTCTCAGTAAGCTTTACAATAATGCTAGTTTAATTAGGACCCAACAAGCTCGTGATAGTGGTAGGGTGCCACGAAATTATAATTGCATTTGCCACTCACCGTTCCTTAGAGTCCATGATAGACACTTGAAAGTGATTGAACTAGCTTCAAGGCATTTCAAAAAGACCAAGCAGCTCCCAAAATTGGAAAGGCAGCCCAATCTTAAAAAATAGATAGAGCATTGAATGACTATATCATAAAAGTACACATCATATTCTCAAGGCATCTTTGTTCTCCTTAATGAGAGGGAAAATAAATAATCATAATCCATCATATACAACCCTAATTTTGGGTAGGAAACCATGTATATATAGTTTCCCCATTCTAATGGCAGGGGGTGGGGTTGGGGAAATCACCATAGATTACATTACTTTGTAGGGAGAGCACTAATTAGTCATACATATAACTCTATGTAGAGGTATGGCTACCACTAATAAGAAACACTAAAAAATTTTCATGTGGGGCCCAGGGTTTGGAACTACACCAAAATGAGAAACAAGAGAACCATGAATTTTCTCACTCTCTCTAGAAATATAAGGGGGAACATTTATAAATTGGCACCTGTATACTCGTCACTACAATCATCTTCACCATCATTGTCATCAACATCACCATTTGGGATGGCTACTGAGATAAGGTGTATTGAGGTTGTTAGATGTGGTCATCTTTGGGATTACCCATGAGCTGGCTCATGAACTAGTTTAATCAAGCAAACTGGTTGTTATGCTAATGCTCCATGTGAAAATATAGTGGGTGAGGAGGTTTATCTTTTGATCAATCAATGTTATGTCACCCCGAAACTCTTAGATATGTTTTTGAATAGAGCAAACTCGGAGGGTGAGGAGTAGGCACTCCCAACCTCTGTACCACTCAAAACATGTGTGCGATAAGCCTGGGTGCCAAATCTTGTGATGGGCTTCATGGTGCCCACTTTCTCCTTCTAGGGTCAGAAACTACCCCGACCCTGACATACATATCAAAGATGAGGGATGGCTGATGCTAACTATGATGTTCCCTTAAACTAGATGGAGTATGGATCTACAGACAATACAACCAACGTAAATTGTGTGGTGGTGGTTGACATAATTCAAGGCAACTGCTCTATGGTTACCACACTCACTTGAAAGTTGAGATGAAGAAATGCTAGGCCTTCACCTCTCGGGTGAATGCACTCTTAGGGAAGTTGATGGGATTTCCCTTTGCCTCAAATCATCATGTGTTCTTATCTATTGTTTTGAGATGACTAACTGCAACATTGTAGCCTAAGCCCATGCTCATGAAAATTTGTGAGCAGATCCTCGACGTACCCAACCAAGCCATGTAAGTCATTGAATTTCTTCTAATTAAGTTGCATCCAATAACCTATAACAAATAACATGTTATTCCTTGGTTTTCTGGCATTTGTGATGAACTTCTAGATGATAAAGGTGACAGTGGGCCAAGATCCTATGCTAGCTCCACCCAACCCCTCCTCATGAAGGTGACAACCATATGACTCATATGCTCAAAGAAATCTTACTCGGAGATGATATTTCGACAGTAGTGGGATTTTATATACCTCAGCACAACCTCCTATTATATAAAATAAGATGCATCAAACCCCTCATCCTTAAGTGAAGGAAACCTCACTCTCCTTCATTGAATGCATATTTGAAGAAAAAAAGGAGAGAAGATTGTCTCCAGTGAAGGTAGAATCTAGTAAAGCTTCACCACAAAAAATAAAGCATACAAATCTCTTAAACCATACCTTCCATGTTATAGGCACTCAGGCACCATAGTGCCAAGCATGGCACTGCAACACCAAGCTAAGATAATAACTCTTTCATGTGGCCATACATTTCATTTTAGGTGAGATGGCATGGTGCCTGACATCAACACTACAACACTCCACTGCTTGATGCACCAGGGTGTTACACTTACATTAAATTTTATTGAATAAACATTGTGATGCTTAATCCCAAAACTGTGGTGTCATAAATGGTGGTGGTTCGTGGGGAATGCACATACTATCATCTATAAGGCTGCACTGCCAAGCATTGATGCCACGACATCATACCTGCATTGACCATTTTTGTTTCTAAATTGGTTGGTTGTGTAAAAATAAATCCCAAAATAGTTCAAATAGATCTGAAGACTTTAGTATGGGCAAAAAATGATGCCAACATGGCGCACTTTTGAATAATTCTTATTAATATCACCAAAGAAATCATCAATATTTTACTGTGCAAATCTGGACAAGTGGCACATTACTTGATTCTCAATACCTTCTCAATCATTAATCACTACATCAAGCATATATAACAAGAGGACCCATCAAATTAAATCAGATTTAGCATTCTTCTTAGTTATAAAATATTTAATATTAGTGTGGTCGGTGTATAAGATGACTCTAATACCAATCAAGTAGAATCTAAATTTATTAAATGCATATATGCTTGAAAATTGATCCTTCACTATGGTGGGGTAGTTAACTAGAGCGTCATTAAGTGTCTTACTGTCATAGTATATGGCATGTAAATCATTTTCTCTGATTTAGCCTATTAACATCCATAATGCATAGTCAGTAGTGTCATACATTTGCGCGAATGTAAGATCCTAATCAGATGAAATGATCACATGTACCAAGACAAACTTATTTTTTAAAAGTTCAATGTCAATAAGGCAAGTATTATTAAAATTGAAGGGCACATCCTTCTCTAACAAATGACATAAAAATTTATTGAACTCCTTAATGCATCAACAGTACAAAATTATTGTGCCCTAAGAAACTCCTAATCCCCTTAACTGAAGTGAGCGGAACAAATTTCTCTATCACTCGAATCTTCATTTGGTCAACCTCCACCCCCTCTCTAAAATCTTATGACCTAACATGATTTCCTCGGTCACAATGAATTAGCACTTTTCTATGTTCAACACACAGTGAGTATCCTCACATATTTGGAAAAATGTTATAAGATTGTCAAGGCATGAGTCAAAAGATATGTCAAAAACTGAGAAATGATCCAAAAAATCTCAATCCCAATCTCAATCAGGTCATAAAAAATGGAAATCATGTAATGTTGGAAACTGGTTGGGGCATTGTAAAGATTGAATGACATTCTTCTAAAGGCAACAGTTTCATAGGGACTAGTGAAAGTAGTTTTTCTGGGTCCTTTGATGTTATAGAAACTTGGTGTATCTTTAGTATCAATCTAAGAAGTAGAAGAATGGGGCCCCTCTCAAACTATTCAACAGCTGATCGAGTAAAGGCATTAGAAAATGGTCCTTCTTAACAATTGTGTTCAACTTCTTATAGACAATATAGACTTTCTACCTAGTGATAATTCTAATGAGTATTAGTTTTTTCTTCCCATTTTCTACTACCATCACTCCCCTTTTCTTGGGTATACAATGAATTGGGTATACCCAAGTATTAATTGAGATGGTGTTGATTATGTTGGCTTATAACCACATAAAAATCTCCTTTTTAACCAACCCTTTGTGTCAATGTTCTTCTTCAATCAAAATTCTATTCAAGCACATGGAAGGAATTATTCCTTTTATTTTAGAAATGGTCCATCCAAAGGATTTCTTAAATGTCCTTAACACTCTCATCAGCTTTGCTTCTTACTGTTTACTCAAATATATAGAAGTTATGAAAGGCAAAGCAGAGGACTCTCCTAGGAAATTGTACTTGAGGTGCTTAGGGAGATTTTTGAACTCCAAGTTCAAGGTTTCTTTTATGGATAACACTAAAGTCTTGACATTGGTCAAGGTGTATAAGATCTTAAACCTATTCCTAAGAACTCTAGGATTTCCTTATAATAGTAAAGCAGGTTATTCCTTAGAAGTCTCACTCACTCCTCAACCACTGCTTGTTCTATTAGGTCCAACACTACATATTTAGAAAATTAGATATCAACTACCTCTTCCACCACATCTTCCAATGAAATCAATCATTAGTAGAGTCTTGGGGAAACTTCATTAATTTTAAATCATCAAAAGTTACCTCTTCATCATTTACTCTCATGGTAAGTTTCCCCTTTTACACATCAGTCATTACCCTTTTAATGGCTAGAAAGGGCCATCCAAAATTATGGGAATCTTCTTATCCATTTTTTATATATGAGATAATAAAATCAGTAAAAATAATATATTTTTCAACCTTAACCAGAATATCCTCTATCACCTGGTTAAACTTCTCTTAGTTTAACTCTTTTGAAGATGGAAAGAGATAGAAGATTGATGCTAACTTCTAATTGACACAAAACTTTTTCAAAAAAAATGTCTTAAATGAAATAAGAAATGATAAAGCTACTTGGCCTTAAGCTTTTATGGTAGCTTCTTCTGCTCGATAACACAAAACTTCTCCATCCAAGCAACATTCTTAAAATCACCTCGTTTCTTCTTCTTATTTAAGACATCATTCTTGAACTTTACATAACTTGACATCTATTAAAATATCGATGGTGAGCTTAAAACCTCTAGAAATCTAGAGAACAGTTGATCAAACTTTTGTTTCTGCAGCTTCTTACAAAAGAGTAATGGTGTTCTCTCTTAAGTGCGGGTAAGGGGGGTTAAAATATTTTTTAGTCTTTGGTTAGGTACTTACTAGATTTATCAATCTCTAGATCTAAATCTCTAGGACTGCTCTTCCTCCTACAAATATCTTCCAAGTCTTTCCCACTTTTAGATCTCACTTGTTCCTCTCCCTCTTCTTTAAGATTAAATTTCTTCTTATTAGGGAGCATCCTTGGGGTCTATTACTCATAGAATTAATTAACTGCCCAAATTGATTTTTTTATGTTCCTGATGGCTGCAACTTGACTTAATAGATAGTTCGCGGTATGTAACACTAGCTTATCTGAAGAAAATTTATTCTTCTTAAATTAGGAATTGGAAGTAAATGTTGGTGGGTTGTTTTATCTTGGAATACTACTGCTTATGGCATTCCAATTTTCTATTGGGTTAGATTAGGTGTTCCCCTACTACTGTTTCTGACGGTTGGGTTGTTCTTTCTCTAGTTAAAATTTGAGTGATTTCTTTCAGCCAGAGTTGTAGGAATTGAAATATGGATTTTCAAACCACTTTCCTATAAGATTCAAGGTCTCTAAATAGGTAGTGCTAGGATCCACGACTAATCCATAGACTACTAATTAGTAGGTAGGGATCTTGACATTAAATTTTGTCCTAAAGTTGTTTAACTTTCTAAAGATGACAACAAGCTATAAGTTAGAATTGTCAAATTATTGTTCTTATGCACACTAGCTACTTTCTTAGGTTTGACTCTCATAGACGGCCATTGTACATTATTTGTGGTCTTTTGATTTATCAATTCATAGGCTTTATAAAAAGGATTTTAACATAAGGAATCCCATAGCTACAATGTCTATGATTGACCTTAAGCATCCCACCAGGTCATAATAAAAAGCAAGTCAAATAGGTATTGATGTAGGAACTTCTTAAAAAAATTTTAAACCTCTAATAAGCTATGTAAGTTTACTCTGCATCTAACTAGATGAAGGAAGTGATGACAATCCTATGTTTGATAGTTTTGGATGGAGGGGAGTATTTAGATAGAAATATTTGGGCTAAGTTAACCAAAGTGGTGATTGACACTAGTGTTAAAAAGTTTAGCCACATCTTGGCTATTCATAAGAGAAAGGAAATAGCCTTAGTCTAGCATTGTTGTTGGGGTGTTCACCTCACTTTCATTTAAGGTCTGACCTTTCTTCCTTAAAAGCCTACAATTTAGCCAGAGGACTTTCCTGTTCACTATTTTAGAGGACTAGTGAAGGACTACCCATTAGAAATTCTAAACATTCCCTTACTCTTCTTGGAGTTTCACATGCATTGTTTTGCTCTCTACTACTTAGTGGGATGGAACAAGCATGGGGGAGCTTAAGATGAGTCCCTAGAGGATTGTCAGGACTTATGGTTAGCCCTAGGTAGCTTGGTTTTGGTCTTGGTCAGACCTACACACACAAAAATACTCAAACCCCTCACACACATTCCCCAAAACCCTAAAATCAGTTACATTTTAATTTTCCTTACTCTTTTGGAAACTCCTGTGGTTGGTCCCCAAGCTCTTGGCATTTGGCTAGGGTGGTTTAGACGAACACGTCGAGGATTCAAAATGAGCTTCCTCTTGGTCACATGGCCCAAAAAAGGGTAATCTTATGCTTAACATATCCAATAACCTCCAATTCCACCTAAACACCCATCTTTGGCCTTCTACCCCTAAACTTTTAAAAAATTACCAAAATGCCCCTATAACCCTAATTTTCCAAAAATTGACCAAATTGCTAATTCTCACCCAAAAATCATATTAGACCATTCCAAACATTCAAATTGTCTAAATACCCGGATTTCTTCAAAATTTCCAAATGGCCCCCATGTCCCAAAATTTGCCTAAATCTCCAAAATCATTCCAAACCTCTCCTATATCAATCCTAACCACCCAATGATCCCAATTGTACTTAAATCCATCAAAATTGGCTAAAATTCCCAAATTACCCCTAAATGCCTAAAATCCCTAAATAACTCCCAATTTCCACCAAATTCACTTCAAATCCTCTCAATTCCAACTCTTAATTAATTTTCATCATATCTAAACCACATTTGAACCAAATTCAAGCCCATTTGAACCCAATCTATAACCAAATCTCAAGCCTAAATCAAATGCCCCAAAATTGACTCGACTCCAAATCAAGCCATGTAATCATTTTAATTTCTCCAAATTTGCATTCTAAATTTCTCATGACATTATCCAAGACCAATTTGAGAAATCAATTGGCTTGGATCCAAGCCCAAGTCCAAGTCAAACCCAAGCCCTAACTTTAAGCCTAATTCCAAATTCACCTCAAACCCTTTTGAATTAATCCAAAATCCACTCACCCCAGCCTGGTTTAACATTTTGGAGATGCTGATCAAATCACTGAAGGACCAAATCAAGATCCATGGACCAAGGTTCCCTCAAATTGTGCATCCCCTTTTCCAAAATTGGATAACTCTCTAATCCATGCACCTAGCTTTCCTAACACCAAACTAATCACCATTAAACTTCCTCCGAGCTCCCAGAATTAGCTAGCCACCCCCTGGCCTGGTCAAAAAACCCAAACCCAAGGAGAGCCACCATTGCTTGAACCCTAAAATACACTCATCCTCTATGGCTAGCCATCATTGGTCAATGACGTTGCTTAACACTCCACCTCAGCTCATTGGCACCAGCCAATGAGAGCCTGAGGCCTCCCCATTCGTCTCAGCCATAAATCTCCCCCTCACGACCAAGCATGGAGAGAGTCAAATCCCATGGGGAAACTCAGTCAAAATATCTTCAGAGCTTCTCCGAACCTCCCTGAGCACATTCCAACCATTTTGAGGTCATCATCCCCACTGCCCAACCTTGATTTTGAGCTAAAAAATCAAGGCATTTTTAGGTCATCTCCACAAACTACACCAAATCCCAAATTGGTTAGCCCAAAAGCTTCACCAAACATAAAAACCACATCCCCACTCAAAAGCCCCCTCTCCCAAGCTCTCTGCACCAAAATTTGACCAAAGGTGCACCACCCTCTGATTGAACTCCTACGCAGACCCAGCCACAGATTGATTCAATGCTTTGAGGATGTTCATGGGACCAAGACAAAGCTCCAGAATAAACCCAATTGAGGCCTCACCTCTTGGGCAAAGGTACAACTCAAAATCTTTAAAGTTTGGCTCAGTTTCATCAATTCTAAAGTAAATTTGTATTTTATAGGCATGTGACTGTATAAATAGGTTTATCTGGCCTAGATGAAGGTTTAGGAACAAACCACACTTAATTTGGTTAAGTATCAAGTAATATCTAGAGGTTTTAGTGTGGACGACTCTCAGTTTGAGTCTGATGAGGAAGATGAACGGATGTCGTCCGTTTTCACGTGTATTGGAAGGACAATCGAGATAAAGCTAGATGGGAGAGCGGTGCATAAAGCACGTGATGCATGGCAGCTGATGCAGATGGCGACATCAAATAGGAACGCGACACGCGGGGGTTCTCAGCATGCAAGGATGACGCGACACCACGTGGATAAGTAGAAAATTAGGGCTTTTTTTATTTAAACAAAACTCAGAAACTTTGAAAAATCATAACTTGGTTTAGAAAAATCATAAAAATAAAATAAAAATACACTTGTGCCTAGTGAACAGAGGAGAATATTATGAACTAAAAATTAAAATTTTTACCATGTATTTTATTTTACATTAGTTAAGTACTCCAAAACTTTTTTATCATAAATAATTAAATACTAATCACTATGACATGAAATTTGGAGGGTTTAAACTTCATGTGCTTAGAATGTTTGATATTTTCTAGAGTCAAGAGGACGCCCCTAAAATTGAAAGCCCTAATTCCATGTTAGGTACCTTCATTTCAATTAAATAATTCATAAAAATTAAAATATAAATAAAAAAAATACAAAACTAACTATGGTAGGTTCACTGTGGTAAAAGGACCTTAGGAAAAACATAAATGGAGTTCAAATAATTAAAGGTAAAATTTCATATATTTAAATCATTAAAACTCAAGAATAATTAAGAAAATAAAAGATAATTCAAAAAATCACAAAAATTAGTCCACATTGGAGATAATGAGTATATTAAGCCCCTTTAAAAATTTAAGACCCATTTGAATTGTCTTTAATATCAAAGTATATTTTTCTATCTGATATTTTTGCATTAAAATATTTATAATAAATGAAATATAATTCAAAAAATTATGAAAAGTGGTTGGAGTGATCCTTGTGATCAGGGGCACCCAAGAAAAATAAAATCATGTTTTGGATAAAAAGTTAATTTCCCTCCATTTTTCCTAAGTTTTAATTAATTAAAAAATGATAAAAATCATGAAAATACAAAAATGCACCAAAATGTCACAAATTATTCCCTGATCACTTGGGATCACTTAAAAATTTTTTTCTTAATTTCTTTAATATAGTTATGGATTTTTGAATGCATAAAATGTGTTTTCCTTAATTTTGCATTAAAATAATTACAATTAATAAAATAAAAATCACAAAAATGTAAAATTTGTTTCTCTGAGTTCTCTGAACTCAAAGGAACTAAAAAAAATTAAAAAAAAGTAATTTTTAGGATTAAACTATATTTTCTATTTACTTAACCACCAAAATGTGCAAATAATTATAATAATGAAAATAAAACAAAAAAAAATTATGAAAATTGTTTCTAGAGGTTCTCTAATCTAAGTGAACCTCCAATAATTTTCTTAAGGATAGAGGATTTGTTCTGGTCAATTAAATGAATTAACATTGAACATCCTGATTTTTTAGCTAAAATAATTATTAAAAAGCTAAATAAAAATCAGAAAAATATAAGCCCTCCTCTGATATTTTAATTGGCTCATTAGTGGGGTATCAAGAAGGTTCCAAAGTCATTTGAGTTAAATTTTAGGAATTATGAAGTGGAGAGCCTTAAGAGCAAAATGGTAATGGAATTTGAAGCTTCATATAAAATTTAGGTTAAGTCAAAGAGTAAATAGGTAATATTGAGCATGGTAAACTTTCTCAGATGTTTGAAACATAAGGGTTTAACAGGTAGAAACAAACTCATCACTTTTCTACGATAAGGGTAAAATGGTAATTTTCCTAAATTATTATGACTTGGAAGTTGATCTAATTGGATGATCCTAAGGTAATGGGCTTGAGCTAGGAAGATGATAACTTACTCATTTGAAGCCCCTAATCAGTGATTAGATGATAAGCACAATCTTTCAATAAGAATTAAATCCATTTAATCCGACATTTTTGTTTACTATAAGTTTATCCATAAAAGAAAACTTAAGCACTTGGCAATGAATTAGGCCTAATCTGAATTTGCTTAATGGGGTTAAAAAATGAAACATAATCAACTCTGAATACCTTTAAAGCACCGCAAGCCTAACTTTAGTCATGAGTACAAGGTCCTTAATAATTCAACTTGCCCTTATGGGCATCCACTCACATAATTCCTAAGTAGAACATCTAGAGAATATCTAATTACCCCGCTCATGGGATAATTAAATCATCAAGGTTCATTGAGCACTGGATAAATTAATCATCGTTGAATCTCTATTTAGCTTTAAATGGTTAATTTAAAAACATAATAGGTTCAAATGAACTCGAAATGATTCAGAATGATTAATGGGTTGTTTAGGTTTATGCCTCGAACACTTTTACAATCCTTTTGATATTTTGAAAGACAACTTAACTTAATATGCTTTGTTCAAGAAAATCATCCTTAAAACTTTTAGGGACCACCAAGTTATGACTCGGGACCCATTAATTCGTATAAAGAAAAAAATGCCCTACACTACTTATCCTACAATTATGTCCTAGTGCTCAAGAATTTGAGTCTTCCCTAAAATATTTAGATCCTTCTAAACAAATGGGAATATTTCTTTCGCCACATATGGATCATAGGGCTTTTGTAAGTTTGAGGTCTAGGTGGTTAAGATAATGATGATAATGCTAATGTGTGCTAAACGAGACACACGAAGTGGGATTTAGAATAATAACTCCTACCTCAAGGACCTTCAATGAGTGAAGAGGATAGGGCCGATGATATTATTCTTCAACTCTTGATAAGATTGTTTCCCCTAATGCTCTTAGGTTGTTAGTAGTTCTAGTTCGATTAGAGTAATTAACCTGTGAACTTACTACCTTGCAAAAATATTTCAAACAACAATCTTTTTTCACAACATAAATACTTTTGCTTGCTAAAGTAAATTCTACATGCATGAAAATTAAATTAAAATGAAAACTTATAAAGGTCCACTGTTAATCACTTGGATCATGGCTTGTGACCGCCCTCCATAGATTATTGGGTTGGTAGTTCTTGCTCAAGGTTTTGAAACACACAGTCCAGCTCTGAGCCCCCACCTTCACTGAAGCCTTAAACCTAGTCATGGTCTTTCATATGTGACTACCGGTTTTCTTCTACTTACTCGTGTTTCTTATGCTTTGCTTTTCGACTTTCCATACTGAATGTTCTTGTTTTATTTTCTTGTAATTTATTTAAATTCCTTGTAAATTATACCATGTTTATGATACTAACCACGTAGTGGTGACAGAAGCCCAGGTACGCATTTACATTTTATGTATTGCAATTCTTTTATTTATTTTATATCATTTTCTTTACTTATGCATATATACTTTACTGGCAAATAAAAAATGAAAACAACAAAAACACATTTTCAAAAGTTAAATGTACACTTTCAAAATAATGAATGAACATAATACACTCCTTTTGGGTTAACGAGGATTTCTCGGATGAGGTAACCTATGGTTGCTAACAGAAGTTCTCTGATTTAAATGTGCTTGATAACTTGTTTAAACTAGGTAAACTCTAGAGAAAATAGTGGTACCGAGATGATGGAACCGTGAACCATTAACTGGTGTCGCTTAACATAAATTAAAACCCTCCCCAAAAAATAGTTAAACAATAAAAACAACAAACTTGACATATAAACTACAAAACTGTAAAACCCTGTACCTAGAGTTGTCAATTCAATGAATAGCTTGTAGCAAACTCTATGAGCAGCATGACGAGGACATACAGAAGAACATTTTCAAGAGAGCAAATGAAATCGTCATCAGCAAATATTTTCTTAAAATTAAACAGTAAGCCATAGAATTTTGAGGTAGCTCGTGTACTGCGGCATAAATCCTCAACATGTCCTTAGACCTTTGCACAACCATGTTGTGCAATTTATGTCCTAACTCGCTTTAGGCTCTGAGATTATCATTCGTTACGACATAAACCCTCATATCTTCTAGGTTGTTTGTATGACCGTGACAAGCTAGTGTAAGCCCTAGAAAATAAATCTGGCAGGAAGAAACATCTAATTATATTTCATCAAAATTGAAGTCAAACCATAGGATATCTTGGGAAGTTACTGAAGTTCTCCTCAAGATCCATAACATTCTTTCGTTTTCTTCCTTTGAATTCCAAAAATAAAATTTCATATTTTGGACATTCCTCATTTGATATTTCTTCATTCAACCTTGAAATCCTAAACTTTGAAATTCTTGACGATAAATACCACTGATCTAAATCTAGAGTTTTCTTGAATGACTTCAGTCATTTAGGATATAATTAAACTATAGGGGTTTGCCTTTAAACTCAGATAATATAAACCCTGTCTAATATTTAATATTAGATAGAGGAACTTGTCGGTCAACATAAATATTTCACAGACCAAACGGATGTCATAAATTCATTAGTTTATTTAATTGAGTATCCTTATCTAGTAATGCGTCTGTTCTTTGAGATAGGTGTATGACTCGTAATGTTGTGATCGTTTATTTAAACTATTAAATGAATGAGAACTTGTTTGTCACTTTTTTTAAAAATTCATATGTTATTTTTTAAAATTAAAGTACTATTTTCAAAACATATATATATATATATATATATATATATATATATATATATATATATATATATATATATATATATATA